>JACEFZ010028060.1:205000-276772 GCA_014155875.1 Cepaea nemoralis
CTAAGTGTGAGCTTATGTAGGTAGGATGTGTGGAGATTTATCGTGGATAACTAAGTAGGTTAGAACATAGAGTGGTTTAGTTTAATGACAACTGTGTAGTACAGAACATAAAGTGGTTTAGTGTAATGACAACTAAGTGGGACAACCATAGTGTGGTTTAGTATGATGATAACTAAGTGGGACAGAACCATAGAGTGGTCTAGTGTAATGACAACTGGGTGGGACAGAAGGAGATGAGAACATGATTTCATTGCTTTCAGTATGACTGTTTTCCAGAAACTCTGACTGACAGAAACTCTGTTTTCCAGAAACTATTTTTGACAGAAACTGCCAGAAACTATGTTTGTTTCCAGAAATGATGTTTGACAGAAAAAGCAAGATGGCTGCCTGGTTCGTCAGCCACTGCTCGACCTGGGGCAAGCGAGAGCTGTACGTGGAGAGAATGAGGCGAGTCATGGGCGTGGACATCTTTGGGCAATGTGGCAACTTGACCTGCGGTCCCGTCCACTACCGGCAGCAAGATAGCAGAGAGTGCTTGCCCATGCTGAGCCATCATTACAAGTAGGTCGTCATCTCTGTCGTTTTTTTTTTTTTTCCATTTTCTCTACCCCGTTCAACCCCAGAAGTAAAGCTATAATTAAGATGAAGAAGAAGAAGAAGAGAATCTAACCCCAGACCCCACACATCACTGCATACACCAGCTCTAACCCCAGGATTTATAGAGCGCCACTGCCAACAGCCCAAACCAAAACCAAACGAAACTACAGCTCCTAAACTCAAGGTATTCTTCCAGCTAACCTTTCGAGGGGATGACGTAATGCAACGTCTACAAGACTGGCTCATTACAGCAGTCGACCGAACATTCTGTACTGCAGCTCCGGTCATTAGGTACAGAACCACACCGATTCCCACCCAAGCAATAAAAGAACCTGTTCCTCTGTGCGCCAAAAAAACAATTGTATTTCCCAATTCACATGTTGGTGCCAATCTACCTACATCGGCAGAACAGAGCGGCAGTTGAACAAAATAGTTGCTGAAAACATACCTCAATGGATTGACAAGATACTACACACAGGCGATGGGAGCCGGGTGGAGCCGACACACCGGAAGCTTCCCGCTTCATCAATTGCTAAGCATGTGCTGGAAAGCTGCCAAGCGATTGATAAAGACAGGGCCTTTCGCGTGTTGTTTAACACACAAAATACTTGCTTGTTAAAGTTTGCAGAAGCCATAATGATTAATCTACACAAGATAGTTTTGTGCAAACAGAAAGACATATTAGTCAGTTTAAAATTATCGTGGTAGACAATTGACATTACTATGCGAACATGTGTATATTTCAGCTTCAAGGATGTATCTAGTTATGTTACTTTATATTGTGTGAATTCTGCAGTATGTACCTGACGAGATGCAGCTAAATGTGCCAGGCAATAAATCGTGCAATCTATCGTTTGTGTCTTCGTTATTCAAATTATAATTAAGACCCATCCCAGCCTCAGATTAAAAATCATGTGATCAATTCAACCACGTTTCGGACATTAATTTGAAAGGGATTATTGTCCTTAGGTGGTAATGGCTATACTGTATTTAAGTAAGTCATAGGTTTAATCTCTCTTCATATACAGTGGTTTAAGCATGGACTCCACACATCACTACATGCAGGGGTCTACACACATCAGTACATACACCAGGTCTAACCACAGACCCCACACAGCACTATATACACCAGGTCTAACCCTAGACCCCACTCATCACTACATACACGAGGTCTAACCACAAACCCCACTAGATACACCAGGTCTAACCCCAGACCCCACTCATCACTACATACACGAGGTCTAACCACAAACCCCACTAGATACACCAGCTGTAACCCCAGACCCCACTCATCACTACATACACGAGGTCTAACCACAAACCCCACTAGATACACCAGCTGTAACCCCAGACCCCACACATCACTACATACACGAAGTTTAACCACAAACCCCACTAGATACACCAGCTGTAACCCCAGACCCCACTCATCACTACATACACGAGGTCTAACCACAAACCCCACTAGATACACCAGCTGTAACCCCAGACCCCACACATCACTACATACACGAAGTCTAACCACAAACCCCACTAGATACACCAGCTGTAACCCCAGATCCCACTCATCACTACATACACGAGGTCTAACCACAAACCCCAGTAGATACACCAGCTGTAACCCCAGACCCCACGCATCACCACACATCAGCAGCAGTAGCGGCATATAGTGAAGTCGGACATTAACAGACTGCTGATAGAAGAAATATAACAGAAACAGATGACATATGTTGGCCTCCTTAGATGAAATGAGGAAGATGTGTGTGGGCGCTGAAGCAGCTTGGAAACACAGAATCATATAAACATCAACTACATTCAAATATCAGACATGATTTTGGGGGGGGGGGGGGGGGGGGGGGGGGGGGCGTCGACGCCGTTGTCTGCTCCAGAACTACAGAACAGAAGACAATACAGCTAGTCCGATACCACTAAATGTAAGGTAGAAACAGTACAACAACCACGGCCAGGTATAGCAGTGGACTAGCTTTCTGCTGGTCCGATGTGTTCATGTGTAAGGTAGAAACAGTACAACAACCTCGGCCAGGTATAGCAGTGGACTAGCTTTCTGCTGGTCTGATGTGTTCATGTGTAAGGTAGAAACAGTACAACAACCTCGGCCAGGTATAGCAGTGAATTGCGCCTCCTGCTTGTCCGAGGCAAGCCCCGGACGTGTCCCCTCAGTGCTGAAGTTAGCAATATGTTAGTCTGTTATCTGTGATGTCAAGAACAGCTCCCACACATGTTAAAGTATGATTAAAATTGTAGAACTGCTGTAAAGCTGTGGAAATGTAAACAATATAAAACAACACAAAGTAATGTAGCTTTAC
This sequence comes from Cepaea nemoralis, assembly GCA_014155875.1. Lineage (NCBI taxonomy): Eukaryota > Metazoa > Mollusca > Gastropoda > Stylommatophora > Helicidae > Cepaea > Cepaea nemoralis. The sequence goes on from JACEFZ010028060.1 coordinate 207,925, forward strand.
AAAACACAATTGCGGAAAACATCGGAAATTGCGGTGGCTAGCCTTCATCAGCAAACAAATACATACACACAACTTATAATCACGGGGAAGACACTACATTGACTATATTAATGCATAAAAACAGGATGAAAAGAATGTAAAGATGATAAAATAGAGAACAATGGAAAGATGAAACAATGAGAGCAATGAAAAGAAAATGAAATGATGGGGGTGTTGGGGAACAAATGTGCTTCTTATCTCAGAATCTCAGGCTGTGTAGTGTCTTCCCCGAAAGTATATGTTGTGTGTTCTGTATTTGTTTGCTGATGAAGGCTTCGCCGCAGCATCTTATGTTTTCTGACACATCACAGCACCGCTGGTCAGCTGACTCGTCCTGTCACTGTGTATTTCAGATTCTACCTGGCCTTTGAGAATTCCTTCTGCCCAGATTACGTCACCGAGAAGTTCTTCAAGCTCTTCCAGAACGTGGACGTGGTGCCCGTCGTGCGGGGCGGCTTCGACTACAAGAGATACTTCCCTTCAGGCATCTTCGTGGATGCCTCCGACTTCAAAGTGTGTCTCTCACATGTGATTGGTAGAAATAATGTCTCTTGTATGTGATTGGTGGAAATAATGTCTCTTGCACGTGATTGGTAGAAATAATGCCTCTTGTACGTGATTGGTAGAAATAATGTATCTTGCACGTGATTGATAGAAATAATGTCTCTTGTACGTGGCTGGTAGAAATAATGTCTCTTGTAATGACTGGTAGAAATGTCTCTTGCACGTGATTGGGTAGAAATAATGTCTCTTGTACGTGACTGGTAGAAATGACGTCTCTTGTAATGACTGGTAGAAATGTCTCTTGCGCGTGATTGTGTAGAAATAATGTCTCATGCACGTGATTGTGTAGAAATAATGTCTCTTGTACGTGACTGGTAGAAATAATGTCTCTTGTAATGACTGGTAGAAATGTCTCTTGCACGTGATTGGGTAGAAATAATGTCTCTTGCAAGTGATTGGGTAGAAATAATGTCTCATGCACGTGATTGGGTAGAAATAACGTCTCTTGTACGTGACTGAAAGAAATAAACAGAACAGTGGTGATATAGGTAGTTGCTATTGGTTCTAGAATAGAAGTGAACAGATCGGTGATAAGACAATTGGCATCCATTGACTCTAGAGTAGGCAGAGACTGACATGTGATGGTTGAGTTACACCCACCTTAGAGTGATGGTTAATACGGACAGAACACTAGTGGAGACAGACCTAGAACAGTGTTTAACATATATAGAACAATGGTTGAACAGACATAGAACAATGGTTGACACGAACATAGAATAATGGTTAACATAGACACAACACAACGGCTGACACAGACATAGAACAACGGTTAACATATTGAACAATGGTTGACACGAGTATAGAACAATGGTTAACATAGACAAACACAAAACGATTGACAAACATAGAACAATGGTTAACACCGTTATAGAACAATAGTTGACACAGATATAGATCATTGGTTGACATAGATATAGAACAATGGTTGGCAGACACAGAACAGCGGTTAACACTGTCATAGAACAATAACTAACACTGTCATAGAACAATAGTTAACAGATATAGATCAATGGTTGACATAGATATAGAACATTGGTTGGCAGACACAGAACAGCGGTCAACACAGATATAGAACAATGGCTAACATAGACATAGAACAAGGGTCAACACAGATATAGAACAATGGCTAACATAGACATAGAACAAGGGTCAACACAGATATAGAACAATGGCTAACATAGACATAGAACAAGGGTCAACACAGATATAGAACAATGGCTAACATAGACATAGAACAAGGGTCAACACAGATATAGAACAATGGCTAACATAGACATAGAACAAGGGTCAACACAGATATAGAACAATGGCTAACACAGACACAACCCAGCGGCTAGAATCCTGATGTAATGTGTATCACCATGACTCTCCCGCAGACGCCCGAGGATCTGGCTCGCTACCTGCTGCAACTGGCCAGCGACAAACATAAGTACGTGGCCATGTTGAGGAGGAAAAGCCAGTGAGTGGTCCATGTAGCCAGTGTGTGCTGCCAATAGAGCCAGTGTGTGCTGTCCATGTAGCCGGTGTGTGCTGTCCATGTAGCCAGTGTGTGCTGTCCATGTAGTCAGTGTGTGCTGTCCATATAGTCAGTGTGCTGTCCATGTAGTCAGTGTGTGCTGTCCATATAGCCAGTGTGTGCTGTCCATGTAGCCAGTGTGTGCTCTCCATGTAACCAGTGTGTGGACCGTGTAGCCAGTGTGTGGACCGTGTAGCCAGTGAGTGGACCGTGTAGCCAGTGAGTGAACAGTGTGTGGACCGTGTAGCCAGTGAGTGAACAGTGTAGCCAGTGAGTGAACAGTGTAGCCAGTGAGTGGACCGTGTAGCCAGTGAGTGGACCGTGTAGCCAGTGAGTGAACAGTGTAGCCAGTGAGTGAACAGTGTAGCCAGTGAGTGGACCGTGTAGCCCATATGTGCTGTGATTCGTTTCATACTATCGCGTGTTTGCTCACTTGAATTTAGAACTTTCTCCCTCTCTGTGATAGGTAGATCTGTGATGTGGGAGGTGGATCTGTGATGTGGGAGGTGCATCTGAGATGTGATAGGTGAATCAGTGATGCAGAAGGTGGATCTGTGATATAAAAGCTGGATCTGTGGTGTGATAGGTGGATCTGTGATGTGATAGTTGAATTTGTGATGTGATAGGTGGATATATGAAGTGATAGGTAGATATGTAATAAGTTGATCTGTGATATTATAGGTAGATCTGTGATGTGATAGATGGATATGTGATGAGATAGGTGGATCTGTGATGAGATAAGTGAATCTGTGATATGATAGGTGTATTTGTGACGTGATATGTGAATCTGTGATGTGGTAAGTGGATTTGTACAGTTATAGGCTCATCACATGTTGTAAGCCTAAATGCATGGGGTGTAGGTCGCTCTTTTCCCCCCCTCATAGCAAGCAACGAGCACAGGTGCGGAACTCTCATCCAACCATACTATGACATTATCAAGGCATCTTCCTATCGACATGGGTAACTATCTAGTACAGTGGTTCTCAACCCATGAGGAATTCCCCCCCCCCCCCCAGGGGGGAATTTTAGGGTTTCCGGGGGGGGGGGGGGGGAATGAAGACTATTTCAAGATCGCGTTAATACAAGAACCGATTACTTGATATTGTTTTTCCCTTCATACTTTACAGTTATGTACATCTCATCCTTCTAAAATTCATTTTATAAAGTACGTAGACCCACAAATCATGTTTTATGTGGATGTCTAGACTTGTTTTAGTATATGCTATTAAATTTACCTTCCATTTTTACGTATACTGTGTAGGGGTGGGGGATTTTTAGATAGGAAATATGAAAGGGGGGAATGACGTTCTGAAAATACGGTGAAGGGGGGCACGGGCCAAATTTTTGATAGGAAAGTAGGAAAGGGGGGGGGGGGGGGGAATGACGTTCTGAAAATATGGTGAAGGGGGGCACGGGCCAAAAGAGGTTGAGAACCACTGATCTAGTAGTATGTCAGTACAAATAACCATTTTGTAGTATGTCAGTGTTGCCCTCCTTTTTTATATCCTTATTTTAGTATCTCCACCTGTTCCCCCATTGCCTGTTGTATCCTTATTTTAGTATCTCTACCTGTTCCCCCATTGCATGTTGTATCCTTATTTTAGTATCTCTACCTGTTCCCCCATTGCCTGTTGTATCTTTATGTTAGTATCTCTACCTGTTCCCCCATTGCCTGTTGTATCCTCATTTTAGTACCTCTACCTGTTCCCCCATTGCCTGTTGTATCCTTATTTTAGTATCTCTACCTGTTCCCCATTGCCCGTTGTATCTTTATGTTAGTATCTCTACCTGTTGTATCTTTATGTTAGTATCTCTACCTGTTCCCCCATTGCCGTTGTATCCTTATGTTAGTATCTCTACCTGTTCCCCCATTGTGTGTTGTAACCGTATGTTAGTACCTCTACCTGTACCCCTAATGCATGTTTTATCCTTATGCTAGTATCTCTACCTGTTCCCCCATTGACTGTTGACTAACATGACACTGTCTCTTATGTCCACAGGTGGTGGAAAGTCGGTGCCTCGCCATTACATTGTCGGGTGTGCGAGGCACTGCACACCTCACCTAATACAACCCATTATTATCCTAACCTGAGAGCTAAGTTTAACGGCATACCACCAAGATGTCGGGCGCCCAGAGATTTGGATTAAATAAATGTTAATTTACAATGTACACATCAATAACCTTTGGAACTGTCACAAGTAGATATAGAACAATGACTTTATAAACTGTCACATGTAGATATAGAACAATGACTTTATGAACTGTCACATGTAGATATAGAACAATGACTTTATGAACTGTCACAAGTAGATATAGAACAATGACTTTATGAACTGTCACAAGTAGATATAGAACAATGACTTTATGAACTGTCACATTTAGATATAGAAAAATAACTTTATGAACTGTCACATTTAGATATAGAAAAATGACTTTATGAACTGTCACAAGTAGATATAGAACAATGACTTTATGAACTGTCACATGTAGATATAGAACAATGACTTTATAAACTGTCACATGTAGATATAGAACAATGACTTTATGAACTGTCACATGTAGATATAGAACAATGACTTTATGAACTGTCACATGTAGATATAGAACAATGACTTTATGAACTGTCACATTTAGATATAGAAAAATGACTTTATGAACTGTCACAAGTAGATATAGAACAATGACTTTATGAACTGTCACAAGTAGATATAGAACAATGACTTTATGAACTGTCACATGTAGATATAGAACAATGACTTTATGAACTGTCACATGTAGATATTGAACAATGACTTTATGAACTGTCACATGTAGATATAGAACAATGACTTTATGAACTGTCACAAGTAGATATAGAATGCCACATAGCTGACTTACATCACAGCACAGAACAATGACTTTATGAACTGTCACATGTAGATATAGAACAATGACTTTATGAACTGTCACATGTAGATATAGAACAATGTCTTTATGAACTGTCATAAGTAGATATAGAACAATGACTTTATGAACTGTCACATGTAGTTATAGAACAATGACTTTATGAACTGTCACATGTAGATAAAGAACAATGACTTTAACAACTGTCACAAGTAGACATAGAACAATGACTTTATGAACTGTCACATGTAGATATAGAACAATGACTTTATGAACTGTCACATGTAGATATAGAACAAAGAATTTATGAACTGTCACATGTAGATATAGAACAAAGATTTTATGAACTGTCACATGTAGATATAGAACAACGTGTGTCGTACACAGACAGCACAGTGACTTTACAAAAGTCATATAAAGACACAGAACCATGACTTTATGAATGTCACATGTATATAGAACAATCATGGTGGCTGTGAAGTGTGTACTTTATAGCTGTCATGTGTAAACTTATTGTAATGCTTGTGTAACTGACACAGACACAGGAAAATAACTGTATGCATGTCAAATGGCAACATAATATCATGATTGGATGATTGACACACAAGTATAACTGTTTTTTATTTGGTTGTTTTGGGATTTGAGGTTTGAAGATTGAGCACAAACCACTACTGGCAACGCTAATCGTATTCCTGTACGAACCTTGGGCCTTGTCCACGTTGGATTGGAAGCACTAGACTCGAGTTTCGCTCTCATTTGAGTTCACCTGTAGTGCATATACCCGACTGGACCCAGGATCGAACCCGGATCACTGGCATGTGAGGCAGGTGTGTAACCACTTGACCACATGGTTCATGCTAGACGCAACCAAATTATCATACCAGAATATCACGACGTTACCCATTGTAGCCTATAGCTCAGGCAAACTTTTTTTTTTATCAGTTCAGCCATCTTTAAGTAGAGGATACACTTTAGCAAATTTAAGGGCGGGTGGAAAGTAGTTCTGGGCGAGGCCTTCGTTATATATGAACGTTATGGACTCCTTAAATGGCCGGTGCAGCGTAGTGAATAATTCTGACACCATCTAGGCCGTGTGAATTTGTTGTTTTGAGGTTTGAGAGATATGTTTATACTTCTGCAAGTCATTAAGGGAATCACAGTGGGAATATTTCTGGTGCACTCCTCCTCAGAGAATGATGCCAGTGAACTTAAATTACATGATGAGTCTGGTATTTAAGACTAGAGTCTCTATTTCTGATTGAAAGAAACGACTGAAATCATCACAGGTTATAGGGTGTGTTAGTGCTGAATAACTGTTTGTTTTATGCATATCAACTTTTAAACATGATCTTTCTTTATTCTATGAATTACTTGCTTTAGTGTATTTCTTAGTCTGCGGTAACTGATGAAGTCTTTACTTATGTGTGCTGTATCTCGCTCTCTCATGATTTACAGAACTTCACTAGTGACCCATGGGGATTTACGTTGATTTTTGACTCAAACTTCTTTGACTGGCACGTGTTTATCGAACACACTGCAGACTGTCTTCGTCCAGCAAGCTAATGCCTCGTCTGCATTAGGACATTGGTAAACATGATCCAGTGCTGCATGAGGCAAGTCGTGTAAAATAAAAAATAACAGAGAGAATGTAACATGTGCTTACACATGTGACAGAAAATACTGGCTTAAGAATTAATTCATCATGACTGGAGGTTTGTGACGGCCGGAGGTTTGTGACAACTGGATGTTTGTGACAGCTGGAGGTTTGTGTTAACTGGAGAATCGGATCCTAGGAACACATGCAGGGCTGCCTAATGTTTGGCCTGTATACTTGCTTCAGCATGAGACTTGGGTTTCTTCAGGCCAACTCTCACGTCAGATAGTTGCCACTCTGATGTCTGGCAGAGTGCATAACCATTACCCTAACAATTATAATACAACAACATACAACTCACTGACCAAATACAATACAACAACTCAACTGGTACAAGACTGACTATATTATGGTACGTGAGAAACAATTCTGCAACGTGAACAGTTCTCTGACCAAATGTGCCATTGCAATGGTTAACAATGTCAGTTCATTGACCACACGTGATAGATGTGTCATCTACAGACTACTGTCTGTCTCATTTAATGTCAGTCCAGAGTGCTGACTGTCTAGTGTGCTGACTGTCAGAGTACTAACTGTCTACAGTGCTGTCTGTCTTATGTTCTGACTGTCCAGAATACTATCTACAGTGCTGTCTGTCTTAAATTCTGACTGTCCAGAGTACTGTCGACAGTGCTGTCTGTCTTTAAGTTCTGACTATCTACAATACTGTCTACTGAGTTGACTGTCTAGAGTACTGTCTGTCTAGAGTATGAATGTCTACAAACAGTGTATTAATCATTTACCAGTCAAAAGACAGTGTAATGAGTATGCAGGACCCTCTCTGCCTTCACCAGGACAACTGCAAACTTGTGACCATCTGACACAATTCTATATGTCACCATATTTACCATCTGACACATCCCTATACATCACCATATTTACCATCTGACACATCCCTATATATCACCATATTTACCATCTGACACATCCCTATATATCACCATATTTACCATCTGACACATCCCTATACATCACCATATTTACCATCTGACACATCCCTATATATCACCATATTTACCATCTGACACATCCCTATATATCACTGTCTATATAACACTACTGATGTCACTGCCACGTAACGGGCCAGCATTCATCTGTACACATGTGACACAACAGTCACCGAGCTTTTGTAAACAACATGACTATGTACAAACGAACATTGGGTCTGTCAGTCTCATATGAAAAACATGCAAGATCATGGGCATACAAGCACTACAAACATAATGATAAATGGCATGCTTGTGCCTTGTGCTGGTCTGACATTTCTTGTCCCATGATCACTTAGCTGTTGCTCCTCTTCTACCACTGGCTGTAGAGGTCACCAGAGCCTGTTGGTAAGTCCCCAGACAGCTTGTGTGAAGTGTCCTCAGTTGTCCAGTGACAACTATAGTGTTGACATTCTGGCAGCGGCATTATGCACAGTGTATCTGTGCGGGCTGTTGTTTGTCAAGACTCCTGTCTTTTCCACTTTTCACATTGGGCAGTGGGGAGCATTTTGTGTGATATTCACTGGCACAGGAACGGAGCATAATAGGGACGACCTGTTGCTGTGAAGTTGGAACTGCGACTAACCAACCAACCAACCAATGACTGCACCATGTTATCACTCCAGCTTGTGTGAAGTGTTGTCCTCAGTTGTCCAGTGACTGCACCATGTTATCACTCCAGCTTGAGTGAAGTGTTGTCCTCAGTTGTCCAGTGACTGCACTATGTTATCACTCCAGCCAACTCTAGATTTCTGCCAGTTCTGGATCCGTCACTCGTGTGTTGCCTGCTGACTATGGCTGCCAGCTGCCCCCCCACCCTGCAGACACAGCCAGGTCCCCATCTCCACCACTCCCCTGTATGTGCTTGCATCTCTGGGCTGTGCTGTTGTGTCTGACTGTCCTTTCTTGTCATCTGCATAATTTGAATCAAACATCTCGTCAATGACAGATTGCTGAAAGCATGAGATTGTACTGCATGTGCCACACACACACAAGATTGTACTGCATGTAACACACACATACAAGATTGTACTGCAAAGTGCCATACACACACAAGATTGTACTGCATGTGACACCACACACACACATGCATGCATACACACGCGCACGCGTGCGCACACACACACACACAAAAGAATGTACTGCATGCGCCATTCATACACAAGAAAGTTGTAAACAGCCATCATTATCAAGTGCCATCTCCACAATGATGTCCAGATGTATGAAGTCCCCAACACTCTGAATACAACCTAGCATATATTTACACACACACACATCATGAACCACGGATAGTGTGACGTCTCAGGACAGTGTGACGTCTCCGTTCTTGCTGATCTGACACAATTTGAGAGCTCGTAAAACCTGAAAGTACAAGACAGAGAAAGTTGTGCTCACTTCGAGAATCACAAGGGATGGTAACAGTTAGTAAAAATATGTTCCACTGCTGTGACAGTGATGATTCTGGCAAGGAATGAACTATGATAGGTGCAGGCATCAGCTAGTGATTTGACTATGTGTTCACCTGACAGTGGTGTGAAACCATGTGTTCAACAGACAGTGATGTGAAACCATGAGTTCATCCAACAGTGGTTTGAATCCATGAGTTCACCTGACAGTGGTGTGAATACATGAGTTCATCCAACAGTGGTGTGAATCCATGAGTTCGCTTGACCATGGTGTGAATGCATGAGTTCACCTGACCATGGTGTGAATCCATCCAACAGTGGTGTGAATCCATGAGTTCATCCAACAGTGGTGTGAATCCATGAGTTCACCCGACAGTGGTGTGAATACATGAGTTCACCTGACAGTGGTGTGAAACCATGAGTTCATCCATCATCATCATCATGTGCCATGCCGGTAAGCGTGGGCGGTCATGTTTTGCCATCTCACTCGATACCAGAATTGTGGATCAGCTCTGTGTTCTTGTTTCGACCATACAACGTGGTCAAGCCATCCAGGTATTTACTTCTCTGTCTTCCCCTTGATCTTGCCAGTTGTAACCAAGTTCTCCAATTTTTCTTCTCTTAATGTGACCAAAAAATTGTGACTGTCTACGTCTAATTTCTCTAATAGGTTTACGGATTTCATGCGTTTCATGTAGGACTTGATCATTGGTTTTTCTGTCTGTCCACGGTATTCTTTGCTTTCTCCTCAGAAACTACATTTCCAAAGCCATAAGATGTTTTTCAGCTTGACTGCTCATTGTCCACATTTCAGATTCATACAAAAGTACAGGCTCTATGTAGCACTTCAACACTCTTTTTCTCGTAGCAATTGACATCTTTTTATTGGACAGTATGTTTTTCAACTTGAAAAAGGCTACATTTGCCATGGCGATTCTTGTTCTAATCTCTTCAACCAACAACAGTGGTGTGAATCCATGTGGTCACCCAACAGTGATGTGAATCCATGTGGTCACCTGACAGTGATGTGAATCTATGTGCTCACCCAACTGTGGTGTGAATCCATGTGTTCACCCAACAGTGATATGAATCCATGAATTCACCCAACAATGGTGTCAATCCTTGTGTTCACCAGACAGCTCATTGTGAATATTCTGACATGCCGCCATTACATTTAATTAGGACTTGTTTGGTCTGTAAAGGAGAATGTTCACTGCACACAGATACTTGCAAAAGTACCCCAGTCTCCTCTTAAAGACCACAACACCAGCAGGATCTGCAAACAGTGACTTAATTCTGCAGCACCAGCCAAGACCTGGACATATGTACCCCAGACTTATACACAGTGCCTGTGTTGGCAAGGTTGACAGGGAACTGGGCTGATATTGTCATGCATATGGTTGGATGCTGGCTGGTTGCCTGCTAAGTGAAAGAAAGACTAACTATCAGTTCTCTGTGCACACAGCCTACAAAACATAATGGCCCATCACATCACAGGTTCACAGCAGCAAGCTACTTAGGGACACATTAATTACTGTAGACTTGCACAAGCTGGCAATTTTCTTGTTTGTGGCCAGGTTCGTGAAATGCAGACTTTAGCCTGGTCAGAAACCTATGTGGCCTCCCTCATCTGTGTTGATGCCCACCCACCAGGGGAATGTGTCGGTGCACATCAGTTCTATTTGTGTGTTCAAATCATCCAAGACAGCTAGGTGTCCAATCTACTGCCCCATGATCAGAAGGGATAGAGTGTAGTGAAAGTGGAATGTCAGCCCTACCTTCAGCTTGGCCTCGCCTGTAGCTCCGGACACTCTCAGTCCCATGGCATTCATCTGCTGGGGGGACAGGGCTTCTCTGCGGGTTGAACAACACAAATATGTTGAGTACAACTATGGACAAGACTTTACAAAACACTTTAGAATGTTACATCACATAACTGATGCCACAGACAAGATTAAACAACAAATTCTAGAATGTTACAACACATGGCTGATGTTGCCAATAAGACAATACAATATATTCTAGAATGTTACAGACAAGGCTACAACAAATTCTAGAATGTTACATCTCTTTGCTGGTGTTAGAGAAAATCAGGAGCTAGACTTACTTGTTGCCTTCTTCTTTAAAATGTTGCCACAGCAGTCTGTAAGTCTGAAACATGGAACAAACAAGATTTAAAATATTGCCACAGTATTCTGTAAGTCTGAAACATGGAACAAGCAAGTCTGGTAAAGAGGTCAATGCATGAAAGATAGAGAAAGCGAGAGAGAGAGTGAGAGAGAGAGAGAGAGAGAGAGAGAGAGAGAGAGAGAGAGAGAGAGAGAGAGAGAGAGAGAGAGAGAGAGAGAGAGAGAGAGTGCATTAGTGACTATGAAGGTGAAAAACAGATACACAAGAAGGACAGACTGAGATGACAGGTAGAAAGAGGCACAAAGAAAAGGACAAAGAGAGACAGACAGACAGAGATATGCAGATATGACATCAATCAATAAACAGAATAATAAGTATGTGAATGTAAAATAAATGTGAAACACGCCTGTCACCTCAGAATGGTCACAGCTAACAATGGTATCACCATGCAATGATAAAGAGGTCTTATATGTCAGCACGGTGACCACACAGTAGTCACACATGATCATGAAAATGTCACAAAACAAATCTTGACATTACTTCCTGGGTTTTAGTGTGAGGAAATATAACAAATTATTCTTGTATTACAAGCCGTTGTTTCTGGATAACTCAGGCCTGACAACCTGTATGTACCTGCTATGTCCCAATTATGCATCGGTTTTGGATGTCACATTGGCACAGTAACTTAATCTGTTCAAGTCATCCCGCCTGACTGGTGTCTCTGAGCACAATGACTTAACATTCCCTCTTCAAGTTGTTCAGTCTGACTTTGCCTCTGAGCACAATGACTTAACATTCCCTCTTCAAGTTGTTCAGTCTGACTTTGCCTCTGAGCACAATGACTTAACATTACCTCTTCAAGTTGTTCAGTCTGACTTTGCCTCTGAGCACAATGACTTAACATTCCCTCTTCAAGTTGTTCAGTCTGACTTTGCCTCTGAGCACAATGACTTAACATTCCCTCTTCAAGTTGTTCAGTCTGACTGGTGTGTCTGAGCACAATGACTTAACTGACCCTGTTGACATCGTCCAGTCTGACTTTGCCTCTAACCAGCTGGGAGACAGACATGAACTCCTCGTTGGTCACGTCCACAAACTCCAGGCTGTGAGACCTTCTCTCTAGAGCTGACATGACCACACAGACAGGTTCTGAAACAGACAGACACAGACTGATGGCACCATGGACTTGTCATGAATGCATACGTGAAACAATATGCCACCATAAACATTAGAAACTGCTAGATAAATGTCAGCCAATTAAGACAGGGATGTTTAAAACAGATGTGTGACAGGGATGTCTAAGACAGATGTGTGACAGGGATGTTTAAGACAGATGTGTGACAGGGATGTTTAAGACAGATGTGTGACAGGGATGTTTAAGACAGATGTGTGACAGGGATATTTAAGACAGATAGGTGACAGGATTGTTTAATACAGATGTCTGACAGGGATGTTTAAGACAGATAGTGATGTTTAAGAGAGAATATTTGACAAGGATATTTAAGACAGATGTGTGACAGGGATGTTTAAGACAGATGTGTGACAGGGATGTTTAAGACAGATGTGTGACAGGGATGTTTAAGACAGATATATGACAGGGATGTTTAAGACAGATGTGTGACAGGGATGTCTAAGACAGATGTGTGACAGGGATGTTTAAGACAGATGTGTGACAGGGATGTTTAAGACAGATGTGTGACAGGGATATTTAAGACAGATAGGTGACAGGATTGTTTAATACAGATGTCTGACAGGGATGTTTAAGACAGATAGTGATGTTTAAGAGAGAATATTTGACAAGGATATTTAAGACAGATGTGTGACAGGGATGTTTAAGACAGATGTGTGACAGGGATGTTTAAGACAGATATATGACAGGGATGTTTAAAACAGATGTGTGACAGGGATGTCTAAGACAGATGTGTGACAGGGATGTCTAAGACAGATGTGTGACAGGGATGTTTAAGACAGATGTGTGACAGGGATATTTAAGACAGATAGGTGACAGGATTGTTTAATACAGATGTCTGACAGGGATGTTTAAGACAGATAGTGAAGTTTAAGAGAGAATATTTGACAAGGATATTTAAGACAGATGTGTGACAGGGATGTTTAAGACAGATGTGTGACAGGGATGTTTAAGACAGATGTGTGACAGGGATGTTTAAGACAGATGTATGACAGGGATGTTTAAGACAGATGTGTGACAGGGATATTTAAGACAGATGTGTGACAGGGATGTTTAAGACAGATGTGTGATGGGGATGTTTAAGACAGATATGTGACAGGGATGTTTAAGACAGATGTATGACAGTGATGTTAAGATAGATGTGTGACAGGGATGTTTAAGACAGATGTGTGACAGGGATGATTAAGACAGATGTGTGACAGGGATGTTTAAGACAGATGTGTAATATCTCTTGACCTTTTATTCCCCACTATGTAGTGATAATATTTATGAGAAATTTAAAGGCATGAGAGGAATTGCTGTTGGAGGACACATACATCAACAATATAAAATGATACATCACTGATTGCAGGGCACACGCATCAACAATATAAGATGATACAGTGTTGACTGCAAGACACATACAATATAAGATGATACAGCATTGACTGCAGGCAATGAAAAAGATCACCATTCAGTAGATACTGTGATTACAGATTTATGAAAATGAACAGATAATGCAGTACACAAACACATTTCAAACACTCACAGAAAGACCAAATGAGATACAGAAAGACATATACTAGTGCTCCATATCTTATACCAAAGCATCTGATAAAATTTAACTGGCGAAGCTGATGGAAATGTTGAAAGATGATAAAACTGACAAGAAAAATGTCAGAAAAATAAGAAATATTTACTAGAAACAAGTAGGAATAATTAAAATGGGAAATAAAGAGGGTCATTATACAAACAATTCAGCAAAGAATATGCAAGAGATGTGTTTTGTCAATGGATCTCTTCACTCTATATTGAAATAATCATGAGAGAGATCATGGGGTATTCAGGTATCGCTGTTATGACTCAAGTCATAGGTGTGTCACTGTTTCAGCCTCGTTAACTGCTGGTCCTTGTTGAGTCCTGGCTCTTGTGGAGTCCTTGTCCTTGTCGAGTCCTGTCTCTTGTTGAGTCCTGTCTCTTGACCTTGTTGAGTCCTGTCTCTTGTTGAGTTCTGTCTCTTGACCTTGTTGAGTCCTGTCTCTTGTTGAGTCCTGTCTCTTGTCAAGTCCTGTCTCTTGTTGAGTCCTGTCTCTTGCTGAGTCCTGGTCCATGCTGAGTCCTGTCTCTTGCTGAGTCCTGGCTCTTGCTGAGTCCTGGCTCTTGCTGAGTCCTTTCTCTTGTTGAGTCCCAGTCATTGTCCACACAAAAACAATCACATGGAAATCACAGATGTACAGCCACCATGCTGAGCGTAAACTTGCCACGATATCACAAACAACCAAACAATGATAGGGTTGACTGTGACATCCTGTAAAGGATATGCAACTAACTTTTAACGGTCATCCACAAACTGACCTTTCTGTTTTGACTTTCCAGCATTTGGGCAATGCTCACTTGATGATGATGATAATGCCTGCTCTCTAGGGACGGGGCCTTCACCTTGTGTGGCCAGGCACTGGTCATCTGTCTGGGGTGCTGACTGGGGCAGCAGACTCAAGCCGGACACTCCCATCAGCTGGGAGAGTTCCCCATACAAGGCTTGTACAACCTCAGGGTTCTCACTTTCCTGTCAACAAGCACGACATAATACTGGTAATACTTGGTAACAGCAAACCAATTTCTCATTATGTATATCAATGCTGACAGCAGAAAAGAGTCAGGTCTTAGTCAGATATGACTGAGCTACCGTTATGACAGCAGAAGGTACTACCTGCCTTCTGTTAGCGCAAAATGTTGGGCGGTGCTTATGAAACCCGACACCCAGATTGTGCCAATGGTTTCGGGCGGAAGAGCGCAATTGGGAGGGTACAAGCCTTACCCTGGTGTGAGGAAATGCAACCTAAAGACATGGCAGGGCAGACCAGGCCCTAAGCCTTGGTTGGCAACTGGTCTAGGATTGAAGCTCCGACAGACGGACAGTTAGAGCATTGCTTTGCTGATCCGCTTCTGCAGCTTGTCTTGTTCCAGATGTATTGCTGTTATCTTTCCTCTGGAGTGAACTGGACAGGCCGACAGAGGGATCATTCGGCATTGGCAACACATGGTCTCTATATTATAGCCCAGGCTTTGTGCTATGGAGAGGTATAACTCCATCCCTGGTCTTAACCGGTCTCAGAATTCAAACCGAGAGGTAGCAGTTATGGGTTATAAGTCCTTGTCAATTGGCATAGATATGAAGGATTCGTTCTATGAGGAGTTAGACTCTGCGATCAAGGCAGTTCTAAAATCCGACTACATTTATATGCTCTGTGATTTTAATGCTTGTGTGGGCAAGGACTCGAGTTCATGGCCAGTGTGCCTTGGAAAATACATCGGTCGCATGAATGAAAATGGGCAAAGGCTGTTGGAGCATTGCACCAGAAATGACCTATGTATTACAAACTCATTTTTTAATACAAAAGAGCTGCATAAGGTCACATGAAAACATCAAAAATTCGGCCATTGGCATCAGCTGAACTTCATCATCACACGGAGACAGCATCTGAACCAAACATCATTAACTCGAAGTTACCACAGTGCTGACTGTGATACGCATCATTCTTTGGTTGTTGCAAGGGTTAGACTGAGACCAAAGAGAATCTACACAGCTAAACACAAATCTAGCCCCAGGATTAATATTATTAACACCCACGATCTTGATAAGTGCTTTGAGTTCCAACAGCAACTTGAAGACGCTTTCACTGATACATCAGAAAATTGTACAGCAAGTGAAAAGTGGGGTGAACTTAAGGAAACTCTTTATAAAACAGCAGTAGGGGTTTACGGCACTGTGGATCATAAGAGGCAGGACTGGTTTGCGGCAAACAGCCAGACACTGCAGCCCTTGATTGATAAAAAGAAAATAGCTCTCTTAAGAAACAAGGAAATAACACCATGCAAATAACTATTGGATCAAATTATGTGAGTCCATTCAAAATGCAAGTGATAAGGGAAACTATGTATGAAGGGATAAAGAAAGCCTGTGGTCCAATGATCAAAAGAAGTGCACCATTGAAAACCTTGACTGGGGAAATCACTGATAAGAAACAGCAGATGAATAGATGGGTGGGCACTATTTGGAGCTTTACTCAAGTGAGACCAAACTAGCGAATGATGCACAGGTCTGTTTCTCTAACAACTTCATTAGGCTCAACATTGAAAGCCAGCTAATAACCTCTTTGGGATACATCCATCCAGCAGGAATCAATACGGTTGTGGATGCAACTGTTTAACTCTGCTGTCTTCCCTTTATATATTCATATCTAACTGTTTGCACACCTTTGACCACATATATCCTATCTGGCACTTAGGCAGCTGGACTGTACTCAACCTCTGTAGTATAAGAGCACTTTTCAAAACTATACTGAACGCAACTTTGGTGCCTTCTTGGCAACACAGGAATCGTGTTTATTTTATCATTTTGTGATGTTTTTTCTTTATATCTGTTTGTGTTGTCCTGTCCTTGAAAAAGATTATTATTAGAATCAAAACGTCGGCCATATACTGTGTCCTATAATACTTATCTTTCTATTGTATTACTTAATTACTATATATTTGTTGATTATTTCTTGTTTTGGATCATTCTGTTTTCACCTGTATGGAGTCTATTGTAAGGTATGTACATTGTGTCTGTGTTTAGTATGTCTCATCTTTTCGCAGGAACTAAATATACATAATTGTTTGTAGTTCATATTGTTATATCCTGCTGCAGCCGCTGCTTCTTTTGTGTCGCATAACCCATTCTTCACATCTAGTTTGAACTTTCTTAGCCAAAGACAGTATTTCTCTGGCTCTCTACTCGGATATCCACAAGGAAAACCTAAATAACAGAACGAGCCAGACATATGATATCAGACAAAATGAAACAAACCTCAGATTGTGTCTCCAGCTTGCTCAACAACTCTGTCATTTTGAGAAGTGATGACTGGAAGAAGCTGACTGCTTCCTGCAAACACAAATGTCAGCGATGTCAACATCTCAACACATCACCAAGATGTCAGTGATGTCAACATCTCAACACATGACCATGATGTCAGTGATGTCAACATCTAAACCGTGTCTGATGTCACCACATGATGATGGCTTTAGTGTCTAAACACATTACCACAATGTCAGTGATGTCAACATCTAAACACATGACCACAATGTCAGTGATGTCAACATCTAAACACATGACCACAATGTCAGTGATGTCAACATCTAAACAGTGTCTGATGTCACCACATGATGATGGCTTTAGTGTCTAAACACATGACCACAATGTCAGTGATGTCAACATCTCAACCATGTCTGATGTCACCATATGATGATGGCTTTAGTGTCTAAACACATGACCACAATGTTAGTGATGTCAACATCTCAACACATGACCACAATGTCAGTGATGTCAACATCTAAACAGTGTCTGATGTCACCACATGATGATGGCTTTAGTGTCTAAACACATGACCACAATGTTAGTGATGTCAACATCTCAACCGTGTCTGATGTCACCATATGATGATGGCTTTAGTGTCTAAACACATGACCACAATGTTAGTGATGTCAACATCTCAACCATGTCTGATGTCACCACATGATGATGGCTTTAGTGTCTAAACACATGACCACAATGTTAGTGATGTCAACATCTCAACCATGTCTGATGTCACCACATGATGATGGCTTTAGTGTCTAAACACATGACCACAATGTTAGTGATGTCAACATCTCAATACATGATCAAATTGTCAGTGATGTCTACATCTCAACATATGACTAAATTAGCACAATATCGTCATGAAGGAACAAATTAATTAATGATGTAATGATGGAGTAATGTTACGATGGAATGGTGTAATGAGAGTATGGTGTAATTACATGGTGTAATGAGGGTATGATGTAATTTCCAAGTTCTTCCTAATTTGTTCATTTACAGCCATACAGCAAAACAGGTTCTATATAGCACTTCAGCTCTCTCTTTCTTACATTCAATGATAGTGACTTATTGCATAAGATACTTTTCATTTTCTGAAATGCAGCTTTTGCATGCCCTATTCTGTTCTTAATTTCTATTGTGTACCTTCTGTCTGATGTTATAAATGCCCCAAGGTATTTAAAATGATACACTTGGTTAAAATATTCCCTTCTATTTCCATTTCCCATTTTGGTGTCACCTTTTTCTTTGATATCACCATTGTTACTGTTTTCTTGATATTCAAGGAGAGTTCTTGATATTCAAGGAGAGAATTGTTTCTCACGTACCATAATATAGTCAGTCTTGTACCAGTTGAGTTGTTGTATTGTATTTGGTCAGTGAGTTGTATGTTGTTGTATTATAGTTGTTAGGATAATGGTTAGGCACTCTCTGTTACTATAATGTCCAACAATTGTAGATCTTTTGTATTATCCGCAACCAATACTGTGTTATGTGTATAGCATACATTGTTTATGTTATAACCTCTGATTAGTATTCCCAGCTTCTCTTTGATCTCTCTTATTATTACTTCGCTATAGAGGGAGAAGAGATCTGGTGACAAGACACACCCCTGTCGTACTCCTAGCTTTATTTTTTATAATTGCCCTCTTTATTTCCCATTTTAATTGTTGCTACTTGGTTCCAGTAAATATTATTTATTATTCTATATTGTGATGTAATTACATGATGTACTGATGATGCAATGTACTGATGATGCAACGTTATGATGAAATTGTGTAATGATGGTATGATGTAATGATGTGGAATAATGATGGTATGATGTGATGATGGCATGATGATAAGATGTAATGATCATGATGGTAACAAAGGTATAATATACTGATGGTTTAATGTCATGAAATGGTATACAGTAATGATGTCACCCAACGAACACACCAGACAACACTAATGTTTCCCTGAAGCAAACGTTCACCTTCTGAGCTGCCTGTATGGCTGTGATGTCCTTGGCCAGGGCCGAGTACTCTGTCTTGATCTCCTCTACCTGGCACATCAGTCTGATGGGGTTGTCCTGTCAGACATGAAAATCTCCCAGATTGTAAGCAAGGTCAACATATTTATGTGGACAACTGTAGTCATATTGGGTCCTGCTATACACAGGCATACACAAACAGCTAAACAGACTCAAGCATACGTGAACTGCTAAACAGGCTTAGGCATATATGAACAGATAAACAGACTTAGGTATATGTCATGAACCTCCCTCTTACTACTCGTACAAATAGGTATACGACAGGTAAACAGTCTAAAAAAACAACTCCAATGCTAGGAGTAAAGAATCAGTATTACTACTTTAATCTTAAAAGAAGACATCCATAGACTATGTCCATGGTAAATATATAGGCGTATATGCAATATTATAAATGCTATCACACATAAGCATTTTCCAGATGTTCTCTCTATCAGCCAAATGCACACATCCACCGCATATTGCAGCCCACACACTTGTCACCCTCGGCCTAATATATTCACGCATCGAGCTTTCTAAAACATTGCATTACTTGTTACAACATTATCAATGCTCTGTACGTCTCATCACTAAGTCGCCCTTACTTTTCCCTGTAACACATGGGTTATAATCACCTCAAGTAAAGTGTAACAATTAGACCCCTGTAACACATGGGTTATAATTACTTGAAATAATATGTAACAATCAGACCCCTGTAACACACTGGCTATGATTAGTTCAAGTAAAGCGTAACAATTAGACCCCTGTAACAAACAGGCTATAATTACTTGAATTAAAGTGTAACAATTAGACCCCTGTAACACACAGGTTATAATTACATGAATTAAAGTGTAACAATTAGATCCCTGTAACACACGGTTCTAATTACTTGAATTAAAGAGTAACAATCAGACCCCTGTAACACACTGGCTATTATTACTTTAAGTAAAGTGTAACAATTAGACCCCCGTAGCACACAGACTATAATTACTTGAATTAAAGTGTAACAATTAGACCCCTGTAACACACACACTATGATTACTTCAGGAATTAGAGCACTAGTAAAAACCAGACTGCTAAAAAAAAAGACTGTTACTGAAGTTACAACTGACCTCTTCACTCAATGCCTGGCCATTGTCCATCTGAAGCTTTCTGGACAGATAGGTCAGGTCCACTTCAGCTTTCTGGAACTGGGTCAAGAAAAACAGACATTATTGGCCTGTATCACATTAAGTGGACGGTCAAAAGAAGTAAACAAAGACCTACAACTTTGTTTTAGTGACTACACAAAGGTTTTTGAAAAAGTAATGTTTACATGATGAAAATGTTTATAGTTCTTCAAATTAACAGGAAAGACCTTAGCTAAGTTGAGTTGAGCTAAGAACTGACATCACTGCACTCAGAACATTCCAATATGCACTCTGTCCCCTCATTCAACAGCCAGAGAAGAGTCACACTACTATTCGTTATGAAATTATATTGTTTCCTCAACAGAGAGGAAAGACCTTAGACTTGTAAAGAACATATATTGGAAACAACAAGCTGCCAAATGATAACGAAGTAGGTCAATACCAACCAATAAAGGCAGGTGTGCGATGGATGTCTCCAGACCCATACAGAAAAAGCATTATGCAAAGTGTAAAAGATATGACAAGAATCACCATCAGAGGCACATCATCAATATATGCACAGGATACAGTATTCATTGCAGATAATGAACTAAACAGGATCTGCAGCATTCGGTGGATGCAGTTTTGAAGTCTAGTAGAATGCACTGACAAGAAAACAACAGAGATGATAAAATCCTTGATACTATTGCATTGATACTATCACAGAATTATGTAATGATATATATAATACTGGGTACATTTCCAAGGACTTGTAAACATCCATTTTCATCACACTACCAAAGAAGTCAAAAGCTGTTGATTGTGAGGATTACAGAACTATTAGCTTAATGAGCCACATAACTAAGATACTACTCAAGGTCATACAAGAAAGAATTCAACATAAAATAGATGAGGAAGTAGCTGAAGAACGATTTGGGTTCCGCAAAAACAGCAGCACCAGAGAAGCAATTATCTGTTTGAGTATGTTAATTGAAAAATATATAGAAGTTCAAAAAAGTATATATGTTTGCTTTATAGACTACAAGACAATTTTGATAGAGTACAACATGAACGACTAATTATGTGCCTTCATTAGGAGTAGACGGAAAGGACATCAGACTTATTAGTCTCTTGTACTGGGAACAAGTGGCGTCTATTAGATGGGAAATAACTATTCATTGCATGTAGAGATAAAAAGAGGAGTATGGCAGGGATGTGTATTGTCCCTAAGCCTCTTCAACCTATTCACAGAAAGAATTTTTAAACAAATTGAAATGCCTGGACTTAACACCAATGGAAGAATCATAAACAATCTTAGCTATGCTGCCAATACCGTGTTACTAGCAGAAAGTGAGCAACAATTACAAGACCTAGTGGAACAAGTAAACAGGCACAGTGTAGAATGTGGCTTAGATATTAACATCCAAAAACTATCATAATTAGCAGTGAAAAGGAAAAGTCATCGATGAACATCACAGTAAACAGGGAGATACTAGAACAAGTAACAAGTTTCTCTTATCTTGGACATATAATAACAGATGATGGCAGAAGTGAAATAGAAATCAGGGACGCAGAGGTGTTTCCAAGGCACCAGGGCCTGGATCTATACTGGCCAAGACCTGCCAAGACGTCCTCGCCGTGCGTCCTGGGCAACAGGTCCCTTCGGGGACCTGGCTAACATCAGTAGGATCGGTGATTCCTCCAAAGCCGTAGAGTATCTGCCTGCATGGTGAGGAACCACCAGTCTGCACACCAATAAGCCAGACATGGGACAACAGATACTCACGCAAACCTCAGGTCCAGTATGACATCACATTGATGATGGACAACAGGATGTCTTCATCCGACATACAGGACTTTGCGCTGGAGTTCACAGCCAGTGAACACAAGCAAGCAAATAGAAATCAAAAAGAGAATAGGAATGGCTAACAATGCTTTCAATGGCATGAAATCAGTATTAACATCTAGAGAGATTAATAATGAATTAAAAATGAGAATTGTCAAATGCTACTTATATTCAACGCTACTGTATGGCGCGCAAGCCTGGACACTGAACAAGCAACTAGAAAGTTGCATAGAAGCCCTGGAGATATGGATATACAGATGAATATGTCATATTTCATGGAAACAAAAACAATCAAATGCAGATGTTCTAGAAAAACTGGGAATGAAGAGAAAGTTGATGAAAGAAATAAAGAGGAAGCCAAATGAAATATTTTGGCCACGTTAAAAGACATGATACTTTTATAAAAACCATACTGGAAGGCAAGGTTGAGTGCAAGCAAGCAAGAGGTAGACAATGATACAAGTGGGAAAATAACATCAAGAGATGGACAAACATCAGCCTGACAGAATGTACAGTCAAGGTGAGAGACTGTTGGAGATCCATTGCAGCCAACCTTCGCTGTGGAGATGGCGATTGACTGATTGAGAATGTATTATGGCGAACTTCATCAACAAATGCCAAGAAGAAGTGGAAAGGTGTAAATATCACAGCTCTGCTGTAAACAGGAACAACGCAACTACATACAAAACCATAAGAGTAAAATATCACATCAAGAAGAAGGATATGGGGTGGCTGGGTGTATAAATGGAAGAAGAGTAGGATGGGGAAGAAGAGATGAAAAAAGGAGAAAAAGAGAAAAGAAGAAAATTTTCAGTTTATCAGCTCTCTCTTGGCAGAATATTTCAACAAGCATAAGCATTTATAAATATAAAGCAGTGTGTGTATGTACAAAAAGAAATAAGAAGGAGAGGAGGAGTAGGAGAAAGAAGAAGAAGAATCAAGAAGTAGAAGTGGGAGGGTGAAAGAGGGGGGGGGGGGTGAGGACTGAGAAAGAAGAGACGAAGGATGAGGAGAAAGAGAAAGAAGAATAAGGGGGAATGGAAGAGAAAGATGTAGAGGAGGAGAAGCTGGAAGAAGAAGGGGAAGAGGAGAAAGCAGAAGAGGGATGAGGAGAAAGAAGAAGAGGGAGAAGAGAGAAGAAGGGAAAAGAGAAGAGGGAGAAGGAGAAAAAAGAAGAGGAAGAAGAAGGTGGGGGAAGAGAAGAAAGAAGAAAACAGGGAGAGGAAGTGAAAAAAAAGAAGAAGGGGAGGGCAGAAGACAGAAGAAGGGAAAAAAAGGGGGGGGGTGAAAATGAGAAGAATTAATTATTATTAAACATTTCTGGTTTAAGTTTTATCATTTCAGTCATCAGCTCTTGCTCTTACTCTTACTTTACTCTTACTTAGCAGATCAATTTCAACAAATGAGTATCAGTAAGCATTATATAGGTATAGTAAAGCAATGATTGTACCCAGACTTAGTTACATGATCAGTGCTCAGATTTCAGATGTTAACTTACAACATATTATTAGTTAAAAGTTTAGTTAGTAATGTGACATTTTTATTGTCGTGAAAGAAAACTGAAAAAATAAAAACAAAATATAATAACGTCCCAGATTAGATTTATTTTACATTCATTCAATATCAATTTCAACATATTGAGATATTGTGCTGGTAGCAAGCAACCTGAATAAGATAATAAGGGCGGAGATCTACTATATATTTACCAACGCTTCTAAATTGTCCACTGCCTTCTCCATGTCTAGTGCAGATTGTGAGAAGCCGAGCTGGCAGCGATATTATGAAATATTCCAAATACAATCCCTCTCCACAGAAGCCAACGGTCAACATTTAAATGTCACTTCCGCTCGTCTGGTGGACACGGCCGGAGAGTGACTTCCCTTGACTTATGTTATTTTCTCATCTAATCTCATCATGTTCTTCTTGTACCTTACGGTGTCGAGGTGAAGTATAAACAGCGGGAGAGTGCCCGCTTATGAACCTCATGTATCAATATGCCCATGGACTTTGTTATTCCCTGCGTCTATCATTTACGTGGTCGACCTCTTCCTCTGCTTCCCTCTGGTCTGTACATCATTGCTTGTGTTAGTTGGTAACCTACTTGAACTTGCATGGCCAAACCATTTGACTTGCTGCCTTCTAATAAAATCTAGTGCAGCTATAACCCCCACTTTAGTCCTGATTTCTTCGTTTCTGATCTTATCTCTACTTGATACATTGAGTATTCTTCTCAGGAATCTCATTTCTGTTGATGTGATTTTTCTTTTCTCTTTTCTGTTATTGTCCAGGTTTAGTTTAGAAATGCTATGTAGTTGCTGTATGGCAGTGAATCTTGGAATGTAAATGAACAAATTAAGAAGAAATTAGAAGCAACAGAGATGTGGTTTCTGAGACGAATGTTGCGAATTCCTTGGACTGCCAGAGTAATTAACGACGACTGCCTGAAACAGGCTAATGAAACTAGAACATTATATACAACAATAAGACAGACAAACATCTTTCTTCGGTCACGTGGTGAGAAGAGAGGCATTGGAGAACATCGTAACAACTGGAAAGATCGAGGGGAAGAGAGGCAGAGGCAGACCAAGAGAAAAGATGCTGGATGGATTGAGACGGTGGCATGGAGGAATATCAGCAGCAGAGTTGATCCAGAAAACCAAAGACCGAGATCTATGGAGAGCCATGAAACGCCTACGCCAGCCGGCACGGCACTTGATGATGAGTTTAGTTTAGTCGACGGATCAACATCACGGCACACGGGTGCAACCCATAAGTGATCCGTTCTTCTCCTAACTCAAACCTGAGCCTGGAGAAACTCAGCTCAGTGCACGAACTCCGTAGCACCGGCGAGGATCCTGAAATACTTTGGGTAGATTTTTAACTCGAAATTTTGCCAAGGGATTATTTACGATCTCACTACCCAGAGACCAGGGGGAATTTTTACTAGAAGTACACGTGAAAAAATCCCGGTCCTCACCGGGGCTTGAACCCGGACCTCCAGCACTTAAGGCGGGCACCATACCTCGAGACCACGCAGGCCCCCCCCCCCCCCCCCCACTTACAGTTCAGGTTTGGCATTGGTAACATATAGTTGGTAGGAAGATTGTGTTCTAAAGTGCTTTCTTAGTAGTTATATATGGTATATGGCATATGATACCACAACATCTAGCTTAAGAATGGAGGTGGAGGCGGTTACTGCAGCTTTCCGCTGGATCGAGAATACGATACACACACACACACACGCGCGCGCGCGCGCGCATCGTGATTGTAACTGACTCAGAAAGCATGCTGAGGAAGTTGAGGACAGGCATGCTTCGTGCAGAGTGGCTTGCTTCGCTTCGGAGGTCACGGATGGCAAGCATCGCCTGGATCTTTTCTCCGGGGCATGCCGGTGTGCTGGGGAATGAACAGGTGGACAGATTGGCGGGCTTTACAAAACTTGGTGGAGTATTGATGCATGACAAGGCAGACGTGGTTACGGCCTTGTGGGAGCACGTGTACACCTCGGAGGAGCAAATGGATCAACATGGTCTGGCAAGGATGAGACAGCGAGGAGTGATGAGGGGATCTGGCCGACGCTCAACGCTCAGAGGAAAGGCGAGACGGACATATAATCAGATTGCTACTGGTACTATTAGTGTTGGAACTCTTCGCTGGCTGCTGAGGATGGGGATGGAGCGCCTATGAGAATGCCCCGAATTGCCGTGATGTCGGTTCCTAGATCGATCAATCAATCAATCAATTATTCTTAGTAGTTATTGATACATGCTTGTTCTTTTGTATTGGTGCGATTTGTCCAATGAATTGGCTTGCTTTATGGAATCTATTTTCGATCTCGTCTTCTGATTTGCCATTTGATATTATACTTCCCAGGTACTTGAAACTCTATACTTGTTTCAAGGTATGTTCCTTTAGGTCGGTGGTTCTCAAAGGGTGGGGAATTTCTCCCTAGGGGGGAATTTTAGGGTTTCCAGGGGGGGGGGGGGGGGGGTGAAAATTATTTCAAGATGGTGTTAATACATGAACCGATTACTAGATATTGTTTTTCCCTCCATACTTTACGGTTCTGTACTCCTCGCCCTTCTGATATTCGTCTTATAACGTAAGTAGACCACCAAATCACGTTTTATGTAGACGTCTAAACTTGTTCTAGTATGTGTTATTAAAGTTAGCTTCCATTTTTACGTATACTATGTAGGGGCAGGGTGGGGGATGGGGACTTTATAGGGAGGAAATACGAAAGGGGAGGAATGACATTCTCAACATATGGTAAAGGGGTCATGGGCCAAAAAAGGTTGAAAACCACTGCTTTAGGTGAATCGTTGTTGCTTTTTCTTTGTTAGTAATGTTATAGTCATTACCTCTGTTTTACTTGTGCTAATTTTCATGTTATGTTCCATACACATTTCGTTTAGACTATTCATGTGGTCTTGTAATTCAGCTTCTGATTTTGCTATTAGTGCTTGGTTGTTCGCAAACAGGAGTTCTCTAATGATTAGATTTGCAGATGGCTCTTCTTCTGTGTTCTCGTCATGCGGTGTTCTTGCGGTCTCTGTTTGGCTGATTTCTTTACATATGTTGTATATATATGTTATGAACAAGAGAGGGGACAGGACACAACCTTTTTGTACTCCAGATCTTATGGTGAAGGGTTCTGAGTGTCTTCCAGTTGCTCTCAATATGCATTCACTGTTCACTGTTATTGTATAAGCTTCTACATAGGTTTGTTAGATGTGTATTCACTCCATATTGGATTTCCCACAGCTTGTTTCAATCTACTCTATCGAATGCCTTTTCTTGGTCGACAAAGGCTAAGTAGAGTGTTTCATTTAATTCGATTAATTTTTCTATAAGTTGTCTTAGAGCAAAAATGGCATCTGAGCATCCTTTGTTTTTCCTAAATCCAAGTTGTGTTTCGCTTAGCTGGGGTTCTATAGTAGTTCGTAATCTTTTCTCAAGAATTTTGCAAAATACATTCCCAGTATGACTCAAAGGGGATATGCCTCTTTATTGTGTGTAGTCTATTTTGCTGCCTTTGTTTTTTTTGTTTTTTTTTCAAACTGAAATAATTATGGCGTTTCCCCAGTCTCGTGGTTTCTGTTGTTCTACCCAAACATGGTTGAATAGTCTATGTAGCCATGCAGTTCCTATTTCTCTTGCTTGCTTTAATTAGTTCATTTGGTATTTCATCTTGTCCTGGTGATTTGTTTAATGGGGCTAATCTGACGGCTTCTCCAATTTCTTCTTTCAGTATATCTTGTTCTAGTTCTTCGGTGGCATCTGTGTCGGTTTCTTGAATTCATGTGACATCTGATGGGATGTTGAGAAGTTGTTTGAAGTACTGTTTCCAGTTTCCAGAATGTTAGACGGGCCTGCGTGCCCAATTCTTAACCCTTTCAAAATAAAGTTTTGTTGTTGTTGTTGTTGTTAGGATTTGTTTTTGTTCACTTATTGGTTCTTCATTTTCACTGTTAATTAATTCAGATGGGTCAAAGTTTCTCCTCTGTTTCTCATTGTAGTTATCTTTTTGTAGAAGTGTTTAGTTGCCTCCTTAGTAGTTTTTATTTAGGGTTTCTCCATACTCCTCCCAGTCTTTTTGTTTTTCTTTCTTTACTATTCTATTCACATGTCTTCTCACTATTCTATATTCTATGTAATCGTATTCATGTTTGCTCTTCGACCACTTTTTATATTTTTTTCCTATTTGTCTTTTACAGCTTTCTTTACTTCTGCGTTCCATCAACTTGTTATTTTCTTTATCCGTGTATTTTGTGTGTGTGTGTGTGTTTGTTTTTTTCGTGGTTCCACATGTTATTTTTGCAATATTTAAAATGCTTAATTTGAACATCTCACATTCTTCTTCCACTGTCTTTCTTTCTATTAGTAATTTTACAAAGATTTCAATTAGTTCTTTCTCATAATTTTCCCTCACTGCCTCGTCTTTGAGGTTTTTAAGTTTGCTGATTCGCATGGCATGTATTTTCCTGGTCTTTGCTTTCTTCTACTGTTTTTTCTTATTGTGGCAACGACTGCTTTGTGGTCTGTATTTATACTTAAGTTGGGCACTGCCCTTGCATATAATATACTAGCTGACCCGGCCCGGCTTCGCCCAGACCCTGGTGGGGAGCATCTCATTTAATTCATATAAGTAGTCATATAAGCTCCCGATCCCGTTCCCGAGGGATGAGGGGGAGGAGAAGGAGGAGGTGAGGAGGAGGGGGAGGAGGAGATGGGAGGCGAAGGAGGAAGGATTAGGAGGAGGGAGGAGGGGGAGGAGGCTAGGAGGAGGAGGAGATGGAGGAGGAGTGGAGAATGGAGAAGGAGGGAGGAAGGAGGAGGGATAAGGGGGAGGAGGCGGAGGAAGAGGGATTAGGAGAAGGAAGAGGAGGGGAGGAGGAGGAGAGCGAGGAGGATGGAGAAGGAGAGCGAGGAGGAGGGAGGAAGGAGGAGGAGAAAGAGGGAGGAGGAGGGGGAGGAGGATTATAACGCTTATGCCTGTAGATAACTGCAGCGAAAAGGTCCACCTATTTGAAAAATATGCAACAATTTTACATATATAGCAATTCTATTAGAAGTTATGTCCCCTCGCTATATATACATTATAATGTTTAAATATTAAATAATAATAAGAAAATATGTTTGTACACTAAAAAAAACCATGACAGTTGGCAGCACGGGAATGATTAGAAGACGTGTAGAAAATTTCATCTCAATCGGATGGACTGGTTCGCGAACGCATAAAGGACATACAGACAGACGGAGATTCTCTTTTATATATATATAGATTTATCTTTCTGTTATTTCTTGTTAATATAAAATCAATTTGACTTTTAGTATATAGATCGTGCCATTTATACCAGGTGTATACTTGTGAGTCTTTGTGTTTATAGAATGTTTGTTATATAGAGGTCGTGTTGGCTGCATAGCTCTATCAGTCTACTTCTGTTATCATTCTTTCATTATGTTGGTCTCCGAATGCTCCAAGATGTTTTTCTATGCCCGCTCTGTTGTGTCATAGTCTTGCATTGAAGTCTCCCATAACTATGATGTTGTTCTGCTTATCTATTTTATTTAGCACGTCATGGATGTCTTCGTAGAATTCCTCGCATTCTTGCTCATTATTGTTTGTATTACATGGTGCGTGCATTTGTACATATGTTGTAATTGTTTGTTTTTTTATTCTCACTATTATGATTCTTTCTGAGATATATTTTATTTCTAGTATTCCTCTTGCTAGCCGTGGTTCAATGACTATTCCCACACCGTGTCTTGCCATTTCTTGCTGTTTCCCTCCAGAGTAGACAAACGTGTAACTGTGGTGGATCTCCTTGCATCCTTCCCCCTTTATTCTGGTGTCCGCTATTCCCATCAGTCTAATTTTCCTCTCTTCCATTGTTTCTATAAGTTCTTCTTTACTATTAAAACCTCAGACGTTCATTGTGCCTATTTTTTTGAATCGCTAGTCCATCACAACTCTATCTCGTAGTCCATTAACATTGCCGGGTCGTTATCCATTTGGGTCAGTTCGTTTATACTTCTTAGTTTTTCTACGAGCAGTATGAAGATCCCATGCCGGCTTGCTAGGCCAGTCGCAGGTTTAGGACAAATATCTGACCATCCTCTATGGCGAGCCATAGCCCCGTTAGCCCATGACCTAGCAGGTCAAGGTTTCCCAGTCTACACCGCGTGGAGGTGAGGATGACTTGTGTGGTCTGCAGGTCATCGGCAGGCTACTAATTTTCAATTTTTACCCCTCCTGGGAGAGGCTAGCCGATCCTAACCCTGTTGACTGCAGGGCCAGGCGCAGTCCACACCTTTTAGACCATTTTTCTATACTCATTCATTCATTCAGTAGCAAGTCCTTTGCAGAACCTCGCTCCCATAACAATCTTCTGGAAAAACTCTCGATCATAAGCGAGATGTCTCGTGTCCCGTACACCTGTCTGGAGATAAACTGCTACATCTTGCACCCATCTTTTCTTTGCCTTGCGCTTCAAAGGTTGTGGGTTCGATTCCGGGCTACGTCTTTCAATTCACGAGTAAACGTGGTTTCTGAGGGAATTGCGAAGAATACAGTGACAGACAGAAAAATCAATGAACATGTCATTCAAGAAACAAATGAAAACCATAAACTGATTAGAGAAATTTTAGCACGTTGTGAGGAGAAGAAAAAAAAACAACTGAAGAACTTGGTGACAGCTGGCAAGATTGAGGGGGAAAAGAACAAGGGGGAAGGCAGAGAAGTAAGTATCTGAAAAGCTTGGCTAAATGGCATGATCGAGACAAGAACACAGTATCCACGACTCTGGTGATCGTGTTAGATTTCTAAACGTGGTCGCTCATGCTCACCGGCATGGCACAAGATGATGATGAATCATGATACCGCAAATCAACAACATCAGTTAATTGAAGCAACTTAACTCTTGGTAGATATCCCGCAAACGGTATACAAGGCAGCCGTAGTGACATAGTGCCTAAACCCTTGCCTGCCGGCCCGAGGATAGTGGTTTCGAACCAGCATCGAAGCGGATTTGTAAGACTGACCTGAGATGGAGTTATACCTCTCCATAGCACAAAGGCTGGGCTAATTGTAGAGACCACGTTTGCCCATGCCTGCCTAGTTTACTCCAGAGGAAAGGTAACACCACTACATCTAGAATAAGACAATCTGTAGAAACTGCCTGACCAACAAAGCAATGCTCTAACTGTCAGCCTGTCAGTGCTTCTATCGTATACTAGTTGCTGACATGATATTTAACCTCTAGGTTGCATTCCCACACACTAGGATCAGGATTGTAGTTTCCCAATTGAACTCCTTCACCTGAAGCTGTTTGCATAATGTAGGGTGTCGGAGTTGTTGCGTGTCGCAAGATGAAATAAGTCGACACAGTAATTCTTTTACTAGAAAATGTAACCTCACCGAAATCAGAAATAACACAAAAACAAAAATCCGCTTACTGAAATGTCGTGTGGCCTATCGCTCTGTGGGGATGTCAATGCTGGACAATGAGTGATGTTTTGAAAATAAAGTGGGCAGAGTAGAAAGTAAGGTACTGACAGATGCCGGTCATTGCAGATCGTTTCTTGTCGTTATTGTCTTCCATTTGTGCCGTTTGGCGTCGTGGGAAGGGGTTATTGAAGTTCCAGAGCCTTTCCTCCAATTTCCTTCATGATTCATTAGCATAATTTTTCTGGTATCAAAAATATTCCCTACCGATTTGTTAGACCTGTCAAAGATCCTTACCTACTTAACCCTTTCACATTTGCTACTACTACTACCACCATGCTAGAAATGTGTTCTGCAGATCATAAGGAAATCACAGTGTGTTCACAAATGTTTTCCCTCATTCACGTTGAATTTTTTTTTAAGTATCTTGCATCGTTATGACATTTTTCCTGCCGTCTTATATTAACTCCAAGCCAAAGAATATGTCTTTGATAGGTCCAAAGGCAACTGAAATCATGTTAAGAGGCGAAATTTCTGTGATGTTTTGGCGAAAATGCATTAAATTCCCGATACCAAACTTGTTTTACAGTAATGCTCTAAACCAGTGGTTCTCAACCATTTTTGGTCCATGCATCCCTTCAACATATGTTCAGAAAGTCACCCCCCCCCCCTCTTCGTATTTCCTCCCTATAAATCCCCCTCCCCGCCCAATACACAGTATACGTAAAAATTGAAGCTAAATTTAACAACACATACTAGAACAAGTCTAGACGTCTACATAAAACGTGATTTGCGGGTCTACTTACGTTATAAAACGAACGAGAAGTACAGAACTGTAAAGTATGGAGGGAAAAACAATATCAAGTAATAGGATCTTGTATTAACGCGATCTTGAAATAATCTTACCCTCCCCCCTCCGACCGTAATCCCTAAAATACCCCCATGGAAGGGAGGGGGAATTCCCATTATACGTTATAAAACTAACGAGAAGTACAGAACCGTAAAGTATGGAGGGAAAAACAATGTCACGTAATCGGTTCTTGCATTAACGCGGTCTTGAAATAATCGTAACCCCCCCCCCCCCCCCCCTCCCATCTAACGCATCTAAATTCAGAGTAGAGCATACAGTCAACAAGTCGGAGGCCTGGATGCAAAAATGAGGAAAGAAATCCAGTCACTTGTGAATGCAGGACTCATCAGTGAGGCCACTGCTAAAACGCTCACACCGCGTGGCTCCCAAACACCTCAGATGTACGGTCTACCCAAGCTTCACAAGCCCGGCATACGACAGTCCTTCGATACAAGAACACTCAGAGATACATTCGAACTGGTGGAATTATTGGATACTATGGACATAAACAACAAACACATGGCATGCATGGATATTGCCTCTTTATTCACCAACGTTCCATTAGATGAGACCGTGAATATAATAAGCGAACGCATTAGAGACAAACAACTAAAACTAGGCATACCATCAGCTATTCTAGAGAGGCTATTAAAATTATGTACTGCCAACATACAATTCAACTTTCTAAACAAGTCATATCGCCAAATTGACGGAGTGGCCATGGGGAGCCCACTTGGACCTATTCTAGCTGACATCTTCAAGGCACACTTAGAAGAAAAGAGATCCTCAGAAATCAATAACTTGGCCTTCTACCGTCGTTACGTGGACGATATACTAATTATCACCACAGACGAGCTACAAGCAACGTCGTTCCAGGCCACAATGAACGAGACACATATAAACATCTCTTTATCTATGGAACACGATCACAACGAAGCGTTGCCGTTTCTAGATATCCTAATGAGACGTAGAGCAGATGGCACAATTCAAAGATCGGTGTACCGCAAAGAAACATGGACTGGCCAATACTTAAATTTTCAGAGCTTCGCACCTGTCCAGTACAAACGGGGCTTAGTACGGACCCTGTTTGACCGTGCTAGGAAGATATGCACCCAGGACACACTGACAGAGGAATTTAAAACTCTGAAGAATGCCTTAAACCTGAATGGGTACTCCACAGGATTTATAAAGCGCCACTGCCAACAGCCCAAACCGAAATCAGAAGTAACTACAGTCCCTAAACTCAAAGTATTCATCCAGCTAACCTTCCGAGGAGATGACGTAATGCAACGTCTGCGGGACCGGCTCACCACAGCAGTCGAGCGAACATTCTGTACTGCAGCTCTAGTCATCAGGTACAGAAACACACCGATCCCAGTCCCAGCAGTAAAAGAACCTGTAGCTTTGTACGCCAAATCAAATTGCATTTACCAATTTACATGCAGATGCGAGGCCATCTACATAGACAGAACTGAGCGACAGTTACATTGCAGGGTTTCGGAACGTTACATTGCAGGGTTTCGGAACATATTCCGAATTGGTTGGACAAGATACTACACACAGAAGATGGTAGCCTAGGCAGGCCGACACACCGGAAAAGTCAGGCTTCATCGGTCGGGAGACACGTGCTCGAGAGTGGTCACGTGGTTGAAAGAGACAGTGCCTTCCGTGTGTTGTTCAACACACAAAGTAGTCGATTGTTAAAGTTTGCTGAAGCTATACTTATCAACCTTCGTAAGCCGTTCTTGTGTAAGCAGAAAGACATGTTAGTCAGTTTAAAATTACCGTGGTAGACAATCGACATTACTGTGCGAACATGTGTATATTTCAGTTTGAAGGATTTATCTAATTAATTCACGTAAGTTGTGTGATTTCTGCAGTATGTACCTAGTTAGTTAGTTAGTCGACAGATCATCCTCGTTGCACATCGAACCATTCAGTCCATAAGTGCTCGGATCCCCTCCTCAGCAAATCCCGCGTGTAGCGGCTAACGACGCCTGTTCTGTGTTGGTTTATCAATCTTCTTTGGCTTCCTGCGTAGTGTTCTTGTTTGGCCACCCCTCTTTTAATTTGCTGCTCCCGCAGTCTGGCCATTGTTGTAGATTCACAGTCATCACTTGGTTCTCGCAAAAGTCTCACTTCTCGTAGAGCATTCAGAATGTCAGCCTGGTCCATGGCGCGTCCGCCCTCCACAGTAGCCTCACCTGCGAGCTTGTCAGCCCGCTCATTTCCTTGTACTCCCGCATGACCTGGCACGAAGATGAAACTAATCTTTGCCAGCCGAGACCGCTTCAGAGGCAGCAACCATTCTCTTCGGATCGACCCCCTCCTCTATCCTCTTGATCATGTTCATTGAGTCGCTAAGGAAACAAGCCCTAGTGAATGTCTGTGTCTCGAGCCATGTTATTGCTTTACTTACTGCCATGACTTCCATGGTCAGGCTACTTGTGGTTTCAGTGAAAGCACCAGAGTCCTCCTTCACAATTCTCCCTCCGGCCCGAGCTGTAAAGGCCCATGAGCTTCTCACATGTCGGACGACCGACCCATCTGTGTAGATGACCGCGTCACCGTCTAGCGAATTCTCGAAAATCAACGCTTGTACTTCAGCCTCAACAGCAGCCGGATTTTCTTGTCTGCATTTTCTATCTAGTTGGATGCAAACTGAAAAGGATGTGCAGAAGTCTGTTGGCACTTGCACCCACTCCTCGCCAGGTTCTAAGTCCTCAAGTGAACACACCTGTTGAAGAATGTCTTCGGCTTGACCCATCCACGACCGTCCTCTTTTTAACCTGCTGCCCTTCACCTTCCTAATTTCACTATGCAGTGGATGTTGTGTGTTTGCGTTAATTCTGAGGTAGGCGCGTGCCCTGCAAACTTGTATTCTCTCTTCAATGGTTGGAAAATCAAGAAGGTAGCGCATCGCCCTGCATGCTGTATCTCTTGTACATCCAAGAATAATGCGCATAGCTTCATTCTGTATCCTTTCCATCCTTTCTATCTGCTTATGGCTGAGAGTCAGGATTGCCATTGCATACTCCAAAACAGACATGACCAGCCTCTCGTACAGAAGACATAGATGGCGCTGCTCACAGTTTGCTGCCGCCATCACCCGCATCGCAGCCAACCCCGCTTGGCCTTTGTTATCACCTGGTCTATGTGCATATTATAAGCAAGGCTTCGATCAAACCGTATCCCCAGGTAATTCATTGCCTGCGTTTTTTCCACCGTCTCTGAACACAGCATTACAGTTGGTGTTGGATTGTTGACAATATGATTATTCAACGAGAACCAAGTCACTGTTGCCTTTGTTGGGTTGACCATTGCCCCAGCTTCATCACACCAAGTACTTATGCGATTGAGTTCGGTTTGTAGTTCCACAGCAACCTCCTCTCTATCCTTACCCTGACGATACACTAAAACATCATCGGCATACGACAATGTCCTGCCAGGTCCAGTGATCTGCTCACTGGTGATTCTCACTGTGTAGGCGTTGAACAGTACCGGAGATAATGGTGATCCCTGTGGTAGGCCAGGATATATTGTTGTTGGTTCCGAAGTCCAACTGCCACATCTAAAAACTACTTTCCGTTGGTAGAGGGCTGCAGCGATCCAACTAAGGAGGAATGGACTTACGTTTAGTTCAAGAAGCTGAAACATTAAAAAATCCAGTGGTACTCTGTTGTATGCGTCCTCAAGATCAATCGCTGCAGCAACGGTTTCAGTGCCTGAGTGGAAACCTTCATAGACATCATGGGCAAAGACTGCTGCATTGGTCCAGGTTTCTCTTTTTGGACGGTACCCACCCAGGGTAGGTGGGAAAACACCTTGCCTCTCTAGTTGGCTTGATATTTTCCTGGCAATTACCTTCTCCAGCAGCTTGCCTATTGTATTCTGCATGGTTATAATTCGATATCCCTGAATTTTTGTGTGGTCTTTGTCAGGCTTCGGCAAGGGAATCAGATAGCTGTGTAACCATTCCTCCTTGATGCTAGCACTCCCTATACTGTTGTTGTACATGTCTGCTAGTTTCTCTAGCTCATTGTCGGTACACCTATTTATGTCGTCGTATCTTATGCCATCAGGACCTGGAGCACTGTTTTTTTGATCGTCGAAGCACAGCCTTGATTTCTTTCACTGTCACTGTGTCTTCCTCCGAAGTGTTCTGGGCCTTGCATCTGTCTGAGGTGACCTCCTTGGCCAGATTTCGGCCTCCCATGTCTGTCTGGTTGCCCTGCTCAAGGTAGCGTTCAAAGAGGGCTTTGCCCTTGTCCTCGTCAGTCCTCTGCCAGGTGAGGTCAGCACCTTGGAAGTCTGAAATGCTCTTATTCTTGACTACACCACTCATGCTTTTATGTAGTTGCCAGAACAATTTCAGTGACTTGTCTGTGCTTACTCTTTGACACACCTCTGCATGTACCTGAAGAGATGCAGCGAAATATGCCAGGCAATAAATCGTGCAATCTATTGTTTGTGTACTTCGTTATTCAAAATAAGGTTATATGCTAAATCTCACCATTTCCCCCACAGTTGGTTACTTACTTATTGATTTTTACACGGGGACAAACATTTGTGAACGCACTATAATTCACTTCACGGGTGTGGCCGTCGGCGGTGTCGATTAGGGCAAACATTCTCATTCGACTATGTCGCCAGTACCCAGAAAACAAAATAGTCAGAGCTATTAGCACCGAGACTGACATGATGAGTAATGTGTTGAAAATATAGCGGGCGGTGTAGTCTGTGGAGCTGGCCAAGTGGCTAGAACGCCGGACTATCCTTCGGGAGGCCGGGGTTCGATCCCTCGGTAAGGAGTGGGATTTTTTTCTGTCGGGGGCAAAAAAAAAATCCTAACCTGCACAGTTAGCGGCGACTGCACTAGCCAGGCGGCCTTAATTCCTCAGGCTCAAAGACCCCTCTGCTATACACCGCAAGGTACTATATTGGCAGTAAATGGCAGTTTTAAATGACAGTAGTCTGTAGAAAACAGGTGGTGACAGCGATTGTAGATCACTTATTGAAACCATAACAAAGTATACAGATGGCATGAGTAAGGAATTTCAACCATACATTTATACATGATCTGTGAATAAGACGGTTGAATAGGAGTAATTGTTTTATGAAGGAAAATACTAGGCAAGAGAAGCAGTGTAAGACAGAAGAAGATGTATAGTATACTGTATACGAACAGCTTAAACAGCTGGACAATGAATAATAATAATAATATAAGAAACACTTCGTGAAAACAGAAAATTACAGCGAAGATTGAAGAGTCAAGACTGCCAATATCTGTTACACCGCAGGCAATCAAAGAAGAAGAGAAAGCGATGTAGAAGAAGAAGAATTGGATTAGGAGGGGATAAGAAATTTGTACCATTATTTAAAATCTCCCCATGTGCTGCAATCGCTATCCCTTAATCTATTTACTGGGGACATGAAACGTAAAGGAGAAAGAACAACATTTATGTGGCAATACAACAACAACAACAGGAAACAATGAGATGCATCACTGTCAAGGTTTACCAACGTGGCACAGCAAGATAACGTCTCATCTACGTTTATTAAGCTTACACGTGTAGTCTCCAGTCTGGAGCCGCCGCCTCCCAGCTGTTTCCGGTGGTTGAGCTGCAAGTTGATTGGTCCAACACATCATTTGAAGATTGACAAACATGTCGGCTGCTGGAAGTAGACTGTGGGGGACGCTGTCTCTGGTTCTTCTGTCTCTGGTTTACTTTGTTTCTGCTGAAGTTATACAAGGCTCGGTCACTCTCAACACTGCCGTCTTTGCTAAGGTCAGTTCTTGTTGTTGACAAATTGTGCACAGTTAAACGTTAAACTATCTTTTGTCTAGTTAGTAGCTCTTAGAATTAGTTCAATTAGAAATGTACGCTTTAGTGTAGTCAATAGTCAATATAACAAGAGTCAAGAGGAGTAAGTTTTTTTTATTAATAATAATAATATTATATTATATTGTGTGTTTGTGTAGTTTTATAAATTATACTGCTCGTAGAAAATCTAAGAAGTATAAACGGACTGGGGAAACGCCATAATTATCCCAATTTGGAAAAACAAAGGCAGCAAAAGAGACTGCACACAAATCAATATTGAGAGAGGCATTTCACTGTTGAGTCATACTGGGAAAATATTTTGCAAAATTCTTGAAAAAAGATTACGAACTACTTTAGAGCCCCAGCTAAGCGAAACACAACTTGGATTTAGGAAAAACAAAGGATGCACAGATGCAATATTTGCTCTTCTTAGACAACACTCTACTTAGCCTTTGTCGACCAAGAAAAGGCATTTGATAGAGTAGATAGAAACAAGCTGTGGGAAATCCTTAAACAATATGGAGTGAGTACACATCTAACAAACCTATGTAGAAGTTTATACAACAACAGTGAATGCATAGTGAGAGCAACTGGAGGCCACTCAGAACCCTTCACCATAAGATCTGGAGTACAACAAGGTTGTGTCCTGTCCCCTCTCTTGTTCATAACATATATAGACAACATATGTAAAGAAACCAGCCAAGCAGAGACAGCAAGAATACCGCATGACAAGAACACAGAAGAAGAACCATCTGCAAATCTAACCATTAGAGAACTCCTGTTTGTGGACGACCAAGCACTAATAGCAAAATCAGAAGCTGAATTACAAGACCACATGAATAGTCTAAACAAAATGTGTAGGGAACATAACATGAAAATTAGCACAAGCAAAACAGAGGTAATGACTATAACTAAAGAAGAACAAACAACAACAATTCACCTAAACGAACATCCCTTGAAACAAGTAAAGAGTTTCAAGTACTTAGGAAGTATAATATCAAATGGCAGATCAGAAGACGAGATTGAAAATAGGTGCAATAAGGCAAATCAACTCATTGGACAAATGGCACCAATACTAAAGAACAAACATGTATCAATAACTACTAAGAAAGTACTTTACAACACAATCTTCCTACCAACTCTGTTACCAATGCCAAACCTGAACAATGACAGAAAAAGAGAAAAGAAAAATCACAACAGAAATGAGGTTCCTGAGAAGAATACTCAACGTATCAAGAAGAGATAAGATCAGAAATGAAGAAATCATAACTAAAGTGGGGGTTAAAGTAGCAAGTCAAATGGTTTGGCCATGCAAGTAGGTTACCAGTCAACAGCATGCCACAACAAGCAATGATGTACAGACCAGATGGAAACAGAGGAAGTGGCCGACCACGTAAACGTTGGGCGGAGGGAATAGGAGAGTCCATGGGAATGTCGATATATGAAGCCCATAATCGGGCACTCTCACGAAGTTTATACTTCACCTCGACACTGCAAGGTACAAGAGGAACATGATGAGATGAGTGTAGTTTTATTTACAGCAGTTTTGCAGTTCAGTGTATTTCATTTTTTTAAAAATAAAATATACGAACTACCAACTAAAATATGGAACTGAGAAAATCGAAATACGTACGAATAATATTTGACAATTAAATGTCAAAATTGTGGCACAAAAGTTGCAAATACTGTCCGAAAACATGTTCTTTGTGACTCACAATCACTTATTAGTGAAACAAAGAATCATATAATTGAGTATGGTGGACTGCTAGACCGATCGATGGATACAATAAACGTTTATGGGCCCGGAGGGCCCTCACTGCTGTCGGAGTGTATATCCATGTCTTGTAGTACCGACGACAGTGAGGGCCCTCCGGGCCCATAAACTTTTATTGTATCCATCGATCGGTCTAGCAGTCCACCATACTCAATTACATGATTATTTGTTTCACTAATAAGTGATTATGGTTGTTCCGACGATAGTCTCAAACGTCAATCTGTCTAACAGACGACGATACACTCAAACGTAAGTGATTGACAACACATCGCCGCCCCGGAAATGACCTTATGAGGCCCTGTAAGGGATGCATTTTACACTAAATAATTTGGGGCCATTGTTCGGAGGAGTGCCCAGATACTGCTTCAATAACCTCATGTCATGTTTGAAATCTCACATCTGATGAGTCGCTCCATCATGAAGTAGACCGGCAGCTGCCTCATCACTTTCCACATTTCTGATTCAAGGCAGCCAGGTAGTCACGATGACAAGCTATATGGAAACAAAACCATTTCATAATTCCAACATAAGTCAAACCCCTGACAGCTGAGCTGTCTCTACATGTTTTGTGAAAGCTTGGGTTGGAAAGAAGAGTATAGATTGCAGTGTCTGTCACAGGACTGCCACACACTTGGCGAGAGAAAGATGGTATAGCTTTAGTTCTAGCAGGCTGTGCTGTTAATTCTCCGGCATGGTTACTGCAACTCCGAGGTGGCTGTCTGAGAGTCTGGTCAATAAGGCACCCCCCATAACTGGCTCTTAGTCAGTGCTGCGGAGGATTCTGTCTGGCATGAGTGGTTGGCACACACAGTCATCCCGCCTGCAAGAGCTGGAGTGGCGCTACTGTCCAGACTATGCTGGTGTCAGTGGTCATGAACAGGCTGATTGGCTGGCCTCTTGAGCACCTTTAGGGGGACACTGAGACTGGACCATGGAGACATGATAATGCCTTTAAATGATTGCAGTTTGCATGAGGAGACATGTATCCATGAACACATGAGGCTCTGACTGGTGGAGTCAGGGGTCCAGTCACCTTAAGGTGTCTAAAGAGGATCCTTGACTTACTTAGTAGCTGTGGCATAGGATATATTTAAGGCCACAAGTATCCATCATCTTCTACATCTTCTGAGAGAGATGGAAGACTTTTTGGCGTGAAGTGAGTTTTGTGAGGTCAGTGTTTGATGTGGCAGAGGATGTATTAAAGGCATGCTGGACTACAAGTGTCCATAATCTTTGACATCTTCTGAGTGATTGATCACTTTTTGTGAAGTGAGTGTTATGAAATCAGTGTTTGATGGGTGAGAAATTAGCATGCTTTCATGTGTTCTTCAGGTAATTGACAAACACAAGGCGGTATTAGTGAAGTTTGATGAGACCTACCCCTACGGCGGCAAGCAGGATGCGTTCAAAGAGGTGGCCAAGTCCAGTATACAACAGCCAGACCTGCTGGTGGCTGAGGTTCCTGTCTCAGGTCAGTGAACACACGTGTGTCCAAAATTTGATGGTATATTGTTGGTGCATTGAGTTTCTCTATGACTGTATACTGTTGGTATGAGTTTCTCTGTGATGGTATATTGAGTTTCTCTGTGACGGTAATTGTTGGTATATTGCGTTTTTCTGTGATGGTATATTGGTAGTATATTGAGTTTATCTGTGATGATATTTTGTTGGTATATGCAGCTTTTCAGTGATGGTATATTGTGTTTCTCTGTGACTATATTGAGTTTCTCAGTGACTATATATTGTTGGTATATTGAGTTTCTCAGTGAATGTATGTTGTTCGTTTATAGAGTTTCTCTGTGGCTATATATTGTTGGTATATTGAATTTCTCTGTGGCTGCATATTGTTGGTATATTGAGTTTCTCTGTGGCTATATATTGTTGGTATATTGAGTTTCTCTGTGGCTATATATTCTTGGTATATTGAATTTCTCTGTGGCTGTATATTGTTGGTATATTGAGTTTCTCTGTGGCTATATATTCTTGGTATATTGAGTTTCTCTGTGGCTATATATTGTTGGTATATTGAATTTCTCTGTGGCTGCATATTGTTGGTATATTGAGTTTCTCTGTGGCTGTACATTGTTGGTATATTGAGTTTCTCTGTGACCGTATATTGTTGGTATATTGAGTTTCTCTGTGGCTGTATATTGTTGGTATATTGAGTTTCTTTGTGACTGTATATTGTTGGTATATTGAGTTTCTTTGTGACCGTATATTGTTGGTATATTGAGTTTCTCTGTGGCTGTATATTGTTGGTATATTGAGTTTCTCTGTGGCTGTATATTGTTGGTATATTGAGTTTCTTTGTGACTGTATATTGTTGGTATATTGAGTTTCTCTGTGACCGTATATTGTTGGTATATTGAGTTTCTCTGTGGCTGTATATTGTTGGTATATTGAGTTTCTTTGTGACTGTATATTGTTGGTATATTGAGTTTCTTTGTGACTGTATGTTGTTGAGTATATTGTTGATATATTGAGTATCATGAAATGTGATGTATTGCAGCATGTAGCATGGGACTTGATGTATCATGTTGTCAACTCGTTTAGATGCTGATAGAAAGAACTGCACAGTTGACAATGAAGTTTGGTGTGTTTCTCGTTCCAGAGTATGGTGACAAAGAGAACTTGGACTTAGCTGAGAAGTATCATGCCACGAAAGACTCATTCCCTGCATATAGGTTGTTCCTCAATGGAAACACAGAGGAGCCCGT
Organism: Cepaea nemoralis; assembly: GCA_014155875.1. Lineage (NCBI taxonomy): Eukaryota > Metazoa > Mollusca > Gastropoda > Stylommatophora > Helicidae > Cepaea > Cepaea nemoralis. Next base: position 250,242 of record JACEFZ010028060.1, read on the forward strand.
GGCTTTCACTGGCAACACAGAAAGTGCTGATGCCATCAAGAATTTTGTCACGCAGGAGTCAGGTAGTTATGTTATTCCTGCTTGTTATTGTAGGGGACGTTGGGATTTAGTCACCAGACAGTTGCCTCAGTTTCCATGAGACCAAAGTTAATTTGTGAACAGTTGTTGTTTAAACAAGAAAATAATGAAATTAAGTAGGATGTCCACTTGCCTGGTCCTGGGTAATTTATCAGATACCTAGACCTCTCACATAAGGGTGGAAACATAGAAGAAGCCAGGTGCACACAGAGAATACTAATGATCCCCCTGTGTGTACAATGGACCCCGGCCGACATTCTTTTGTGGTTAGGAATAACAAGCCAAGTCTTCATAAACATAGGTCCCACTTGTCTAAACTGACCTTTGTGGGTCACAGTTCTAGTTGACCACTGTCTGTGATGACCATGGACAGGTCGGCGGTAGAAGAGTCTGGGTGATTAATGATCATGGCCTGGAGGAATATCATCAGTAGAGTGGGGTCAGCTTGGCTTCTTCTTCTTCTTCTTTCGTTCGCTTGAAATATGTCTATATCTGCAATGTCGTCTCTTGCATGAATTGAGCTGTTTTTTTCAGTTCACACAGTGGTCCATAGAGTTTATCTTCCACTGTCGTCTCTCTAGGCCAGAAGGTTTGCCTAGATATGTTATATTTTGGGCAGTCTTGGAGTATGTGCTCTGCTGTCTGCGACGCCAATCCACATGTGCACATGGCTGTTTCACCAATCTTGAATTTTGTATACATGTGGTTGCGTAATCTATTGTGTCCTGTTCTGAGGCGCAGAATAATGACTTGTTCTGGTCTGTCCATAACGTGGTAGTCATCTTGAGCAGGTTTTGGTGGCTTTCTGACTGATTTGATCATTCTTTTCTTTTGGTGGTATGTAACGGGCACATCAGGCTGTTCTTCTTTGGCTCCTTCCTTAGCCAATTGATCAGCTCTGTCGTTTCCGGGTACTCCACAGTGGGATGGTATCCACTGTATGGTGACTTTATGCTGACTGCTAAGTTCAGAAAGTAGTGTCCTTAGTACTGGCAATTTCCCAGAGAGGAGCGCCTCGAGTACTGATTTTGCATCTGTTAGTAGCACCACAGGTTGTGTACCACTGCTGTTATTTAGTAATTTCTCTGTTGCTATCTTGATTTCCTCAATTTCGGCATCATAGTTATGGCAGTACTTTCCTGTCGGTACTCTGGCTGTGTCCCTAGTATTATTTGGGTATTCTATGTACACTCCCGCTCCTCCATTTCGAACAGCATTTTGTGCTGACCCATCTGTGTAGACTCGGATCCAGAGATCCTGTGGGTATTCTTCATCAAGGAAGCTGAGAGTGGCTGTTCTGCGCTGCACACTGTTCTGTTCTTCCTTGTCAAATATTCCTCTCACTTTTGTCTGGATTTGTAACGATAGTCTATGCTCATCTTTCCATGGAGTTCGCTCTGGAATAGTTGTTAGGGGGATACCAACTGTGGGCAGATCAGTGGTTTCTCTGCAGAGTCGTTTGGCCTGGTGGATAAAACTACTTCTTTTCAACCGCCCCATAGCTAGGTTTTCAAATCTGTTCTTCATAGGGTGGCCTGGCAAGCTGAGGAACTTTTCTGCTTGTATTAGCGTTTTCGTATCTCTGCGCTCACTCAGTGCCTGTGTCCTCCCCATCTTCTCCATTTCCACTATAGGGGTTGATCTCATCCCTCCTGTGGTGACTCTAAGTGCTTGATTTTGCACCTTGTCCAGCTCTTGTAGTGTGGTTTTTGATGCTGAACACCACGCAGTTGACCCATATTCCAGGTGTGGTCGTATGCTCTGTTGGTAAACTTTGCTAAGTATTTTCGTACTGGCTCCCCATGTGGTTCCACTTAGCTTTCTCAGGATGGCTATTTTCCTTCTGGCTTTTGCTACTGCTTTGTTGATGTGCTTTCTCCATGTCAGCTTGCCATCAAATGTTACTCCAAGGTATGTTGGTTCTTTATCTTCTCTTAGGGGTGTTCCATTTATCTGGATGATCCCTGCCTTTTGTTTTGGAGAGAGGGTAAATAGGGTGGTGCTGCACTTGTCAGTGTTTATGCTGACACACCATCTATTTGCCCATGCAGCAAATGTATCTACAGCTCTTTGTAGCAATCTGGTGGCCACTGATGCATATTCATTTGTGCTCCATAGAACCAGGTCATCGGCGTACATTGCCGCTTTAATTCCATGCGGTAGGTGGGCAACAAGATCATTGATGAAGATTAGAAAAAGTGTGGGGGACAAGACTCCGCCCTGGGGGACACCGTGACGCAGTAGTACTTTCTTGCTCTTGAGTCCGTCTATCTGTACTCGGGCTCTTCTGTTGTGCAAGTATGCTTTCACCCATTTGTACATTCTTCCATTGACTTTGCAGTTTCTCAGTTTCTTCATCAGACCTTCTTTCCAGACTTTGTCAAAGGCTTTCTTCAGATCTATCCATGCCGCAAGCACCAGCTTCTTCTCTTGGAATGCATCCTCAATTTCTTGAGAGAGGTAGGTTGTCTGATCTTCCGTAGAGTAGCACTGCCTAAAGCCAGCCTGCTGTGGCACAAGGATGTTTTTACTTTCAATGTACCACTGCAGTCTGTGATTGATGATGCGCTCCAGTGTTTTGCAGAGACAGCTGGTGAGGCTAATTGGTCTGTAGCTAGAGGCAATGGAACCATCTTTCCCTGATTTTAGGAGGGGTATCATGATTGCTTCTCTCCAGGCTTGTGGAACACTGCGTAAGGTCCAGCTGTTATTGAAGATCTGCAACAGCTTTGTTTTGGCCTCTGTTCCTAGGTTCCTGATCATTTCATTGGAGATACCATCAGCTCCTGGTGACTTTCTCATTTTCAGTTTTGATATGGCTAGCTCCAGTTCGCTGATTGTGATGGGTGCCTCCAGAACCTCATGTACTATTTCCTTCTGTCCTGTATGTTGTCGTTTCTCTCGAATCTCTTGTTGTTTCTCTGGACTAATTTTGATATTGCTATCTTGTGCGAACGAGTCCGCAAAATGGTCAGCTGCTTGCTTTCTTGTTAAGATTTTTCCATCTTTATGTAGCGCAATTTTTGAGTTTCTCCCTGTGCCCTCGTCATTAAGCTGTTTTATTAGCTTCCACAATTTCCTTGTGTCTCTTTCAAAGTTCAGAGACTCCGTTTTCTCCTGCCAGCTTTTCCGTCTAGCCTGCAGCTTGGCCCTTTGAAATTTGGCTTTTACATGCTGGAATTTATTGTGGTGCTCTTGGCTGGGTGTGGCCTCTGCTTGCTTTCTACACACTTCAACATCATTATGCAACTGTTCCAGTTCACTACTCCAGTAGGGTTTATATTGTTTACGGGCTCCTCTTGGTACTGTTTCTCGCGCTGCCTGTAGTATGCATTTCCCAAACTCTTCAACTACTTTATTTATGTCTTTCTCAGTGTTCAGGTTTCTAACCAATATGCTGGTGCGATGCTTGTACATTGCCCAGTCTGCTTTCTTGTAGTTCCACCTCGAGAGGGTGCTGCTTTCACTTACAAGCTCATTTTCTACGGTTAGAGAGACTGAAATTTTTGAGTTTCTCCCTGTGCCCTCGTCATTAAGCTGTTTTATTAGCTTCCACAATTTCCTTGTGTCTCTTTCAAAGTTCAGGACTCCGTTTTCTCCTGCCAGCTTTTACCGTCTAGCCTGCAGCTGCCCTTTGAAATTTGGCTTTTACATGTGGAATTATTGTGGTGCTCTTGGCTGGGTGTGGCCTCTGCTTGCTTTCTACACACTCAACATCATTATGCAACGTTCCAGTTCACTACCAGTAGGGTTATATTGTTTACGGGCTCCTCTTGGTACTGTTTCTGCGCTGCCTGTAGTATGCATTTCCCAAACTCTTCAACTACTTTATTTATGTCTTTCTCAGTGTTCAGGTTTCTAACCAATATGCTGGTGCGATGCTTGTACATTGCCCAGTCTGCTTTCTTGTAGTTCCACCTCGAGAGGGTGCTGCTTTCACTTACAAGCTCATTTTCTACGGTTAGAGAGACTGGCCGATGGTCACTGCCACCAAGTTGTTTCCCAACAATTCGTGTAATGTTCCACTCCAGGTCTGGTGAATGAAAAGCCAGGTCAGGTGTAGTTGTAGAGTGCCATGATCTCGAGTAGAAAGTATGTGGGTCAGACGGCTTGTTAATCAACATGAATCTATTCTCATCCTGCCAGTCTTCCAGTCTCTCTCCTCTCTGGTCCATGTGATCATAGCCCCAACTCTGCGAGTGGCTGTTGAAATCGCCACACACAATCATTTTTTCTTTTAGTGGTAGTGTGTCCAGTGCCTGTGGGCGGTCACTTGGACAGTAGTAATTGATCAGATGTAGATCTGTATTACCTGTCTTAAGTTTAAGTGTCTGATACTCAGCCCCTTCCATGTAGACTTTGATTTGGGAAGCCATGATGTTATTTCTTACAAGGGTCAGTATCCCACCTTTTCGCCTGTCCTTTCGGTCAGATCGGTAACACTGGTAGCCTCTGATTTTGAAGGCTATATTTTCATTGAGGTGAGTTTCTTGCAAGCAACATATGCTTACTTTTTCTTGGTCCAAGATTTTTTCTAATTCTATTTTTTTGTTGCTGACTCCCTCCGCATTCCAGTGCATTATTTAATTCTTCGTTTGGTAAGGCCAGTCATCCTATTCTCATGTCCCCTGGCTCCACAGGACATCTGAGAAGGACCTCCAGTAGTTGGGGTTGGACCCTTTCGAGACATAGGGCCCGGCACTGCACCTGCCTGGGGGTCCAAAGCAGGGCGAGCACCATAACGATTAGCAGTAGTCGACATATTCCATTTTGCGTGATTGCGTGGCATCCTGATTTCTGTGGTGCGCCTCTTGGCTGGTTGCCTCCGACTTCAGCACCTTTCTTTGCTAGAGCAGACTGTGGTCTCACTCGAGTGTAGATGTGTACACGCGCACACACCTGTCTGCGCATGCATGTACGTGCATACACATCTAGAGCATACTGGTTATTTTCCGGCGCCAGAGATTCGCCGTCGCCCCTTCTCCTGTTAGTTTAAACAGGTCCGCCGCGTGAAGGCCAGGAGTTGGACTTTTGCTACATAGGTTATGTATTCACGAGCCATTGAGGTATTTAAGCAATGTTGGGCGCTCACCCCAACACCGCGCCTCGGCTACATACAGCAACATTTGGAACCCGTCAGCTTGGCTGAATGGATAAGTGTGCTTGCTCGTAAGCGTCCTGTGTGCTGATGCCGAGGTAGCTGTTCAACTCTTACACTGGTCAGTTGGAACATATGTTGACTTCTCATCCTTGACTTGTATACATAAATGACATGTCGCTCTGAAGTTGGAATGCGTTTGGCTGATGGACTATGCTTGAGTTCAGAATCAGGTGAACGCAAATAATAAAATCAATAGAATGGGTCTAGAACACAAATTCATGTTTTCAAGTAACATGATTTACAACTCTGCAGTATGCATCCGACGTGATGCAGCAAAATATGCCAGGCAATAAATAATGCAACATTTTGTTTTTGGTGTCCGTGTTTAAATTCACTAAGGCAGTACATTGTTTTGACTTTCAGTGTGCTTTACCAAAATATACTTCACCGAAGTTTGTATAGTTTTCAGTGTGCTTTCCCCATTATTTTAGTCCAATGTATAGTTTTCAGTGTGCTTTCCCCATTATTTTAGTCCACTGTACAGTTTTCAGTGTGCTTTCCCCATTATTGTAGTCCAGTGTGTAAAGTTTTCAGTGTGCTTTCCCCATTATTTTAGCTCAATGTGTATAGTTTTCAGTGTGCTTTCCCTATTATTTTAGCCCAATTTGTATAGTTTTTCAGTATGCTTTCCCCATTATTTTGGGTGCAGTTAGTCCAGTATTTTGATAACAGTTTCTCAAGTACTTTTGAATTATTCTATTGACAGGTTTTTGGCTAGGGCGACCTGGATGTCTGGAAGCATTTGATAAACTGGTGAAAGAGTTCCTCACGTCCGCCAAGGACAAGAGAGAAGCAGTGCTAGAGAAGTCTGAGCAGGCAGCTCGGGGGCTGACACAGGACGCAGATAAGGCATCAGCCGATGTGTACCTCAAAACAATGAAGAAGGTTCTAGAGAAGGGAGACAGCTTCATAAAAAGTGAGGTGTCTCGAGTGGAGAAACTCCGCACTGGGAAAATTAGTGACAAGAAGAAGGAGCAGCTGAAGGAGAGATTGAACATTCTAGCCACGTTCCAGATTCATGTCAGAGATGAGCTGTAACATGACGGGGGAGATGGTCTGTGATGTTGGAGGTGGGTTGTAGCTTCAGAGGTGGATTGTTGTAGCCTTAGAGATGGGTTGTTGTAGCTTCAGAGGTGGGTTATTGTAGCCTTAGAAGTGGGTTGTTGTGGCCTTAGAGGTGGGTTGTACCTTCAGAGGTGGGTTGTCTTCCCTCGTCCAACACATACACCACAAAGCAAAACATTATGGTGTATAGAGAAATAGCACTCTGCCCACAGTAGAGGTTATTGTATATAGAGCAATAGCACTCTGCCCACAATAGAGAAATTATGGTTTATAGAGAAACAGAAAAGTCTTTCCTACAAAATGTTAAAGTGATCTTTCTATTGTTAGGAAACTAGATCTGGTCTAATATGAACAGATCCTGTTTGTTTTTGTGAACTAAAATAAGTTATATGCACTCTTATTCTTGTTGGCAGCAAGCAATCACATTATGATAGAGTATTGACAAAAACATCACAGTGAAAATCAAAATATTGCTCTGAACTTAAACAACACAAAAATACTGTCCATGGACAAGAATCACATGCCATCAAACAACATGATCAGCAGTGAAGAAATTAAGAATGTCACAAAATGAATATCTTGACTCCATGAAATGTGGACTTTTCAGAAGTAGTGAGACACAGGCGCGCAGTATCAACACAGAGGTTCGACAGTATTGAGAACATATCCCACAACACAGAGGTTCGACAGTATTGAGAACATATCCCACAACACAGAGGTTCGACAGTATTGAGAACATATGCCACAACACAGAGATTATACAGTATTGAGAACATATCCCACAACACAGAGGTTAGACAGTATTGAGAACATATCCCACAACACAGAGGTTAGACAGTATTGAGAACATATCCCACAACACAGAGGTTCAACAGTATTGAGAACGTATCCCACAGTATCAACACAGAGGTTCGACAGTATTGAGAACGTATCCCACAGTATCAACACAGAGGTTCGACAGTATTGAGAACGTATCCCACAGTATCAACACAGAGGTTTGACAGTATTGAGAACATATCCCACAACACAGAGGTTCGACAGTATTGAGAACATATCCCACAACACAGAGGTTCGACAGTATTGAGAACATATCCCACAACACAGAGGTTCGACAGTATTGAGAACATATCCCACAACACAGAGGTTCGACAGTATTGAGAACATATCCCACAACACAGAGGTTCGACAGTATTGAGAACATATCCCACAACACAGAGGTTCGACAGTATTGAGAACATATCCCACAACACAGAGGTTCGACAGTATTGAGAACATATCCCACAACACAGAGGTTCGACAGTATTGAGAACATATCCCACAGTAACAACACAGAGGTTCTACAGTATTGAGAACATATCCCACAACACAGAGGTTCGACAGTATTGAGAACATATCCCACAACACAGAGGTTCGACAGTATTGAGAACGTATCCCACAGTAACAACACAGAGGTTCTACAGTATTGAGAACATATCCCACAACACAGAGGTTCGACAGTATTGAGAACATATCCCACAGTATCAACACAGAGGTTCGACAGTATTGAGAACATATCCCACAACACAGAGGTTCGACAGTATTGAGAACATATCCCACAACATCAGCACACACGTTTGTGGACAGTTGTTGAGAACATGTCCCACAACACCAGCACACACGTTTGTGTACAATTGTTGAGATCATGCATCTTTCCTGTGATAGTAAATGGATGTCAGTCATGGACCATTAACTGGCACCTAGCTGCCTTGACAGATGATGATTGTTACACTGTGCTTCAATGTGCTTCAAAAAGGCATAACTACAACCATGGCGGTAGTGAATGTGACTGTTCAGACCAATTCGGGTGGTCCAGGGATGGAGTTATACCTCTCCATAGCACAAAGCCTGGGCAGAATTGTAGACACCATGTGTTGCCCATGCAGCATGATCCCTCTCTCGGCCTGCCTAGTTTACTCCAGAGGAAAGGTAACACCAATACATCTGGAACAAGACAAGCTGCAGAAGCTGCCGGATTAGCGAAGCAATGTTCTAACTGTCACCCTGTCATGGACCATTATGCAATCACAGAATCAGAAAACTGGGACTTTTGAACTTTGATGTTACAGAAAAGTTCTTAGAATATTATAGACCAAGATAAATAAACACACGAACAGTCTACCAGATTTGGACATAGACTGCGCCATGTCTCGGGGATTGAAATACTCAGGTCATATTAAATCTTTTTGTGTCTGGAAAAGTAAAGTGACGTAAGTCATGGTTTCTGGGAGAAGGGGCAGGGGTCAGGCAGCACAACAATGGGGACAGGACATGGCAGAAACTGTGGCCACGAACATGTGTAAGACAAGACAACTGGCAGGGGGTGGAGAGTGTTTTTGGTGGGCCACGATTAGAGCAACTGTCTGTTAGAAACCTCTATATGATGATAAACAGAAGTGTGGTCAAGTCTGGAGTAAGATCATATATATATATATAGGGGGTCAGACAGCACAACGATGGGGATATATATATATATGAGAGAGATACAGAGAGCAAGAGAAGTCCAGAAATACATCATATATATATATATATATATATAGGTGTACGTAAGTCTAGAATAATTATTCTTATACATGTAGAAATGTAATCAGATCTAGAATAATCCCATCATGTACATATAGAAATGTAATGATGTCTAGAATAATCCCATCATGTACATATAGAGATTTAATAATGTTTAAAATAATTACATCATAGACATATAGAAATATAATAATGTTAGAATAATTATATCATAGACATATAGAAATGTAATCAAGTCTAGAATTACATCATATATGTATAGAAATGTAATCATCTTGAATTGCATAATATATGTATAGACATGTATTCATGTCTAGAATTACATCATACACACTTAGAAATGTAATCAAATCCTTGCCATGACAAGACATATACAGTTGTGTTAACATCTATGGACATATCAACCAGTGTGGTGTCAACATCTGACACACACACACACACACACACACACACACCCCCCCCCCCCCCCCCCCCCCCCCCCCCTTTTCCCCATTTATGTTTACTACACCGTCATTTGTGGATGTGTTGGCAGTTAGGAAGCTGCTGTGGCAATGGCATGAGCAAGGTTTTAGGAGAGGTCTGACCCCTGGGCTCAACACTCGCTACAGGATTGAAAACTGCCCACCTATTCCATGGTGGACTCATGCCTGAAAAACGGATAGACAACAGAAGGAATCAAGAAGATTAGAAGGAGAAGGAGGACAGATTGCAAGCGAGAAACTGTCTGTAGATTGTGTTATGTGTCATGTTTACTGGGTTACAACTGCATTGTTGTAACCTGACTGTCCATCTTAGTGATTGCTGTAACCTGACAGTGTCCATCTTAGTGATTGCTGTAACCTGACAATGTCCATCTTAGTGATTGATGTAACTTGACAATTTCCATCTTAGTGATTGATGTAACCTGACAATGTCCATCTGTGTCCATCTTAGGGATTGATGTAACCTGACAATGTCCATCTGTGTCCATCTTAGTGATTGCTGTAACTTGACAATTTCCATCTTAGTGATTGCTGTAACCTGACAATGTCCATCTCAGTGATTGCTGTAACCTGACAATGTCCATCTTAGTGATTGATGTAACATGACAGTGTCCGTCTTAGTGCTTGCTGTAACCTGACAATGTCCATCTGTGTTCATCTTAATGATTGCTGTAACCTGACAATGTCCATCTTAGTGATTGCTGTAACCTGACAATGTCCATCTGTGTCAATCTTAGTGATTGATGTAACCTGACAATGTCCATCTGTGTCCATCTTAGTGATTGATGTAACCTGACAATGTCCATCTGTGTCCATCTTAGTGATTGATGTAACCTGACAATGTCCATCTTAGTGATTGATGTAACCTGACAATGTCCATCTGTGTCCATCTTAGTGATTGATGTAACCTGACAATGTCCATCTTAGTAATTGATGTAACCTGACAATGTCCATCTTAGTAATTGATGTAACCTGACAATGTCCATCTGTGTCCATCTTAGTGATTGATGTAACCTGACAATGTCCATCTTAGTGATTGATGTAACCTGACAATGTCCATCTGTGTCCATCTTAGTGATTGATGTAACCTGACAATGTCCACCTGTGTCCATCTTAGTGATTGATGTAACCTGACAATGTCCATCTGTGTCCATCTTAGTGATTGCTGTAACCTGACAATGTCCATCTGTGTCCATCTTAGTGATTGCTGTAACCTGACAATGTCCATCTTAGTGATTGATGTAACCTGACAATGTCCATCTTAGTGATTGCTGTAACCTGACAGTATCCATCTCAGTGATTGTTATAACCTGACAATGTCCATCTAAGTAATTGTTGTAACCTGAAAATGTCCATCTCAGTGATTGTTGTAAACTGAAAATGTCCATCTCAGTGATTGTACTAACCTGAAAATGTCCATCTCAGTGATTGTTGTAACCTGACAGTGTCCATTCCAGTGATTGCTGTAACCTGACAATGTCCATCTCAGTGATTGTTATAACCTGACAATGTCCATCTCAGTGATTGTACTAACCTGAAAATGTCCATCTCAGTGATTGTTGTAACCTGACAGTGTTCATCTCAGTGATTGTTGTAACCTGACAGTGTCCATCTCAGTGATTGTACTAACCTGACAATGTTCATTTCTGATTGTTGTAACCTGACAGTGTACATCTCAGTGATTGTACTAATCTGACAATGTCCATCTCTGATTGTTGTAACCTGACAGTGTACATCTCAGTGATTGTACTAACCTGACAATGTCCATCTCTGATTGTTTTAACCTGACAATGTCCATCTCAGTGATTGTTGTAACCTGAAAATGTCCATCTCAGTGATTGTTGTAACCTGACAGTGTACATCTCAGTGATTGTTGTAACCTGACAGTGTCCATCTCTGATTGTTGCAACCTGACAGTGTACATCTCAGTGATTGTATATGTTGATCACTTGTTCAAAACCCATGTAATGCTCAACAAATGTTGACACATATTGCCATCCACTTGTCACATCTGTGATGTTTATCAGCTGCCAAGTTTTGCATCCTTTGATTCTTTGCATGTGATTATTTTTCTACATAATCAGATATGAATTGTTTGTTCAGTTTTACTTGAAATATTTTCTGTGTGGATAGTTGATAAATGCTTGACTGATGTCTCATCGACAGATGCTCACAACAACGAAGGTAACATGAACAAATGTAGTAGTTGCCATTATTGAACAAATGTGTAGTCCTGCCTGCTGCAGGAGAGATCTTGTTGACACAGACACTCGTCAGGTCCATCAGGACACAGTGTCTGTGCATGAGTACCGTCATTTACGTCAGCACTACCGATGTTTTCATTACATTATGTCTGTAACACTGACAAGTTAGTTGCTGGGCCTTTATAGGACATTGCAATCAACCCCAGCATTGTTTGACTGTCTGTGATTCACCAGGCAGTATTTGGGTCCAGTAGTTTGCCATAACTTTGTGCTATAACACTAGTTTGGTTATATTCCGTGACTTGTGCTAGCATACTCTTACCGCCATAAAACAAGTTGGTGTGCTGTATTCCATGACACATGCGGACGCACTGTTTCAGCTGTGACACTGGTTTGTTATATTCTGTGACATGTGTTGACATGCGGTGTGCGCAGTAACACTGGTTTGTTATATTCCGTGACTCGTGTTGGCATGCGGACACTCTGTGTTATATTCCGTGGTCAGTGATAGTGTTTGATGACAGTACAAGTGTTGCTGAGTGCTAGCCTTGGAAGCTGACCAGTTAGGGTCATACTGTGTGCCTCAGCCTGGGGGGTCATGTAAGGCATGCAGTCCTAGGGGACCAGTGGACACGCTAGAATAATGGCAGGCTTGATGCCTAATTCCCCCCCCCCCCCCCCCCCCCCCCCCCCCCCCATGCCCTCTGATGGGCATATCTGCCTGTAATGGCATTATCTGGGAGGTGGGTATGGTAAGGACGATGCTTCCTTCAGTGATTTATTATCAAAGTTTCATCCATCCAATTTTCTTTGTTTACTTTATAATATTGAATATTTTACCATTGTTTGTTTAATTGATAACCTGGTGTAGGTAACGTTGACCATATCTTGTTGCAGAGCTCCACTTTTGTCACTGATTTGCTTCCTTTAATATCATTGCTTGTTTTGTTGATACTTTGTTGTTGGGTTGCTCTGTTGGGACATTCCATATTGCATAGATTGCTTCATGTTGGGACATTGCACATTGCATTGATTGCTTCATGTTGGGACATTCCACTGATTGCTCAATGTTGGAGATTACCATGATGAGACTGTTCAGTGTTGGAGATCACCATATTGAGATTGTTCTGTGTTGGAGATCACCATATTGAGACTGTTCAGTGTTGGAGATCACCATATTGAGATTGTTCAGTGTTGGAGATCACCATATTGAGATTGTTCAGTGTTGGAGGGCACCATATTGAGGCTGTTCAGTGTTGGAGATCACCATATTGAGACTGTTCAGTGTTGGAGATCACCATATTGAGGCTGTTCAGTGTTGGAGATCACCATATTGAGATTGTTCAGTGTTGGAGATCACCATATTGAGACTGTTCAGTGTTGGAGATCACCATATTGAGGCTGTTCAGTGTTGGAGGTCACCATATTGAGGCTGTTCAGTGTTGGAGATCACCATATTGAGACTGTTCAGTGTTGGAGATCACCATATTGAGGCTGTTCAGTGTTGGAGATCACCATATTGAGGCTGTTCAGTGTTGGAGATCACTGTATTGAGGCTGTTCAGTGTTGGAGATCACTGTATTGAGGCTGTTCAGTCACCATACTGAGGCTGTTCAATGTTGGTGATCACCATGGTGAGACTGTTCAGTGTTGGAGATCACCGTATTGAGGCTGTTCAGTGTTGGACATCACCATGACGAGGATGTTCGTGTTTGTTGGAGAAATCCAAGGTTGGGTTGTTACATATTGGATAACTTTACATTATTTTAAACTATGCAATATACTACAATAAATAAACATGAAATATTTTCCGTAACATTACAGTCTGTTTGTATTTCATGTTTAGTATCTAATTCCATCTGATATTCAGTCGCAGTTATTGTAGGGAAAATATATCACATTGCTGGCACTGCAATATCTAAAAGCTGGCGGCACTTCACTATAACCTGGCATGTCTGCTTGCTGGTCCTATTTGTCTATTCACACACGTTCCATTGTCCTCCGACATTCCCTCTCTGACTTCTCTTTGTGTCGTGTCTCCTCCCACATACAGTCTTATCTACTCACATTTCCTTCCTCATATCCTTAGTTCCCCCTACACACACTCCCTTACCTCCTCACAATCCTTCCCTCATATCCTTATTTCTCTTCTGAGATCTACTCCCTCATGTCCTTATTCTTTTGTGAGATCCATTCCCTCATGTCCTCACATTTCCTTCTTTCACGATCCCGTTTCTCTCCACAGACTCGCTTATCTCCCCACATTCCCTCCCTCACCCCCCCCCCCCCCCAAAAAAAAACAACACTCCTTTGACTTCAAATATTCTCTCTCTAGCGTCGTTATTTCACACTGCCTTATGTCCTCACATCCCCTATCTGACTTCATTGTTTGTCCGCGCAGACTCGCTGCCTTATCTATCACCCCATTGTCCTTCCCTCAAGTCACTAGTTCTCTCCTCACTCCTGTAATGTCGATTACATGTCATTAGCTTTAGACAACACATGAGTGCTGAGCGGCAGACATGAGCATGTCAGAGACATTTACGCCCAGACTTTAGATACACATGGTTAGTAGACATGAGCATGTCAGAGACATGAGTGCCAGTCTACGCGTGAGGCCAGTAAACGCGTGAGGCCAGTAAATACGTACAGACTTAAAGCTGAAAGGAGAAAGCGACAAGTTGTCTGCTATCTGTAGTGCACCAGGGCAACTATTATACCGAGGATGCGCTGGGTTGTACAACGGCTGAAATGTGGGCAAGTTGACTATCGCGGGTTACCGATGACATGGACACTCATCTAGTTTACACATCTGGTTATTTGAATAGATGTCACTCTACTTCCTTAAATTCATCTTGGACAAGCGGCGCAAATGTCGAGTGTACCTAATGTTTGGGAATAAATATGCGATTACGTCCCCGTAGGCGGGTTATTTATGTAGAAATATGCAGTAGTTTTACAGACACGGGTCCTGTTTGACAGCGATGTGGTATGTACTCACAATGACCTGGTTATATGTTGATGGCGAGGTGGTCAAGTGTTCACAATGCCGTGGTCAGCAGTTGATGGCGACGTGATAAAGTGTTTACAATGCCGTGGTCAGGGTTGATGGTGACGTGATCAAGTGTTCACAATGCCGGGGTCAGGGGTTGATGGTGACGTGATGAAGTGTTCACAATGCCGTGGTCAGGGGTTGATGGTGACGTGATGAAGTGTTTACAATGCCGGGGTCAGGGGTTGATGGTGACGTGATGAAGTGTTCACAATGCCGTGGTCAGGGGTTGATGGTGACGTGATGAAGTGTTCACAATGCCGTGGTCAGGGGTTGATGGTGACGTGATCAAGTGTTCACAATGCCGGGGTCAGCAGTTGATGGCGACGTGATCAAGTGTTCACAATGCCGGGGTCAGGGGTTGATGGTGACGTGATGAAGTGTTCACAATGCCGGGGTCAGGGGTTGATGGTTACGTGATGAAGTGTTCACAATGCCGGGGTCAGGGGTTGATGGTGACGTGATGAAGTGTTCACAATGCCGTGGTCAGGGGTTGATGGTGACGTGATCAAGTGTTCACAATGCCGTGGTCAGGGGTTGATGGTGACGTGATGAAGTGTTCACAATGCCGGGGTCAGCAGTTGATGGTGACGTGATCAAGTGTTCACAATGCCGGGGTCAGGGGTTGATGGTGACGTGATGAAGTGTTCAAAATGCCGGGGTCAGGGGTTGATGGTGACGTGATCAAGTGTTCACAATGCCGTGGTAAGGGGATGATGGCGACGTGGTCAGTAGTTGACAATGTCGTGGTCATTTGTTCACAGCGGCGTTTTCGGGTGTTGATAGCTGTTCAGTTCAGTCGCGGTTCCAACATCACAGCAACGGTTCGTCCCTATTATGCTCCGTTCCTGTGCCAGTGAATATAACATAAACTGTTCCTCACTACCCTATGTGAAAAGTGGAAAAGACAGGAGTCTCGACAAACAACAGCCCGCTCAGGTACACTGTGCATAATGCCGCCACCAGAATGTCACCACAAAAGTCCTCCACGCATTCATCCTTGATGGAAGTGGCAGTCACTTTCCCAACCAGATGTTCACCTACAAAGTCTTGATGTTTCTAGATGTTGGTGTTCCGTTTCTAGATGTTTTCTAGCCAGCCTCGCCATTTTATCTCCGAAATGCAGATCGCGCAACAAAACAACCTCGGACAGATGTAAACACTTTCACTGTACATAATGCCGTGGCCAGAATGTCAACACAAAAGTCCTCTACGAAACATACAGTTCATCCTTGACGGAAGCGGCAGTCACTATCCCAACCAGATGTTAGCCTACAAAGTCTCAATATTTTTAGATGTTGTTGTTCCGTTTCTAGATATTTTCTAGCCAGCCACGCAATTTTTTCCCCAGAAATGTAGTTCACGCAACACCCGGGAAGGTTAACCCGGTCAACAAATGCCCGAAGAAGTCGGATGTGTCGGCCTAACGGCGCAAGAACGCAGCTCTGCTGTAAACAGGCACAACGCAATCACGTCTGGAAAAAAAAACTCCGGATGAACGCAGAAGAAGAAGAAGAAGAAGAAGAAGAAGAAGAAGAAGTTCACGCAACAAAACAACCTCGAACAGATGTTTTAAAAAAAACATTTCACTGTACATAATGTGTTGCCAGAATGCCAACACAAAAGTCCTCAACGAAAATGCAGTTCATCATCGATGGTGACGTGATGATGTCAAAACGACAGTCATTAGAAAACAAGGGGGAAAAAAACCGGTCACTTCTGCGTCACAAGCCGCTATGCATGCAGATATTTCTAGATGTTGTTCCGTTTCTAGATGTTTTCTAGCCAGCTACGCCATTATCCCAGCATGCAGTTCACGCCACAACACCTCAGACAGATGTAAAACAACATGTCACTATACATAATACCGTCTCCAGAATGCCAAGACAACAGTCCTTCACGAAACAGTTCATCGTCAAAGCAAGCGGCAGTCAACCAGAAGACCAGCAGCTACACATTTCTGCATAAAGCACAAAAACCGCTCAATTCTGGGACATAACCAGCCGCCAATGCTCTGAATATGCAGTTCACGCTCCACAAACTCGTGCAGACTTAAAAGCATTTCACTCGAAATTCGCAGCTCACAGTGTCGCGCCACGCACTCACTCAGTAGAAGGGCGACGGAACCATAAACTACCAGTCCAACATGAGGAAAGTGTGAATGCAAACGGGGGCACTCCAGAGGCCTTAACCGTTTCACTGCCTATCCTCCTGTTCGTGACAGGAAGTCCCGGGTGTTGATAGTGGTGTGGTCAATCGTTCATAATTGCGTGGTCAGTGGTTCACAACGACGTAGTCAGTGGTTCACAATGGTGTGGTCAGAGGTTAACAATGACGTGTTCAGGGGGTTACAATGGCGTGATCAGGCGTTGATGGGGCGTAGTCTCCCTTGATCATTGATTGGTGGCGACAAGTATGTAGTGTCACGTGTATGTGTGGTGTAGTCTCACGTGTATATGTGGTGTAATCTCACGTGTATGTGTGGTGTAGTCTCACGTGTATGTGTATTGTAGTCTCACGTGTATGTGTATTGTAGTCTCACGTGTATATGTGGTGTAGTCTCACGTGTATGTGTGGTGTAGTCTCACGTGTATGTGTATTGTAGTCTCACGTGTATGTGTGGTGTAGTCTCACGTGTATGTGTGGTGTAGTCTCACGTGTATGTGTATTGTAGTCTCACGTGTATATGTGGTGTAGTCTCACGAGTATGTGTGGTGTAGTCTAACGTGTATGTGTGGTGTAGTCGTATATGTGGTGTAGTCTCACGTGTATGTGTGGTGTAGTCTCGCGTGTATGTGTATTGTAGTCTCACGTGTATATGTGGTGTAATCTCACGTGTATGTGTGGTGTAGTCTCACGTGTATGTGTGCTGTAGTATCACGTGTATGTGTGGTGTAGTCTCACGTGTATATGTCGTGTAGTCTCACGTGTATGTGTGCTGTAGTATCACGTGTATGTGTGGTGATGTCTCACGTGTATATGTAGTATAGTCGCCCGTGTATGTGTGCTGTAGTATCACGCGCATGTGTGGTGTAGTCCTACGTGTATGTGTGGTGTAGTCTCACATGTATGTGTGGTGTTGTCTCACATGTATGTGTGGTGTAGATTCGGTTCAGCTGGTTATCTGGTCTCTGTTATTAATATGTCATCCACATAACGGTGGTATAGAGCCAAGTCCTTAATTAAACTTGCAGCGAAATTTGCCAGGCAGGAAATCGTTCAATGTATTATGTGTGGCTTCTGCGTTTAAATGTAATGAGGGTATACATTGCGTTGCATATCCTACTGTTTGTGGCACGTGTGTGTGCAGAATAGCATACCTCGAACGTCCTTTCTTCGGACCGCACATGACACAAGAAACAGAGGGGGGCATACCGCCATGGAAGGGGAGAGGAGATCAGCATGGCCGGGTGCATAAGAACGCGTGTTCTTATACATCTGGTGTGTTGATGCCGAGGTAAGTGGTTCAACCCTTAAACGGGACTAAAACGTTAGCCTCTCACCCTTGACTCGGGGACGTAAATTACAAGTAACTCTGAAGTCGGAGTGGGTTCACCTGATGGCGAGGAACACTGTTAATAGGGAAAGCTAATCCACAAGCAAAATTCAGCCCAGCACTACTATAGGTAGTGTGTATGGACTGTGCTTGAGTTCAAAGCGAGTGAGCGCAAAAAGGGTAGAATTAAAGAAAAAGATACATGAAATATGGGTTGCTGGGGGAGGTGACAAAAGATTAGAGGTTTCACGTAAGTTGGGTGAGGGCCTATGCTCGATTGGAAGATAACAGACAGAAGAAGAAAGACGGAACTTCCGTGATCGACTGTCGGAGAGTACTGTCTGCACCGACCGACTAACAAAGACAGCCATTACCATTTCACCTTTAGAGTCAATTCCGGTGTTCTGTCATCTTGTTGTCTATCCCCAACCGTCTCTACCACTCTCAATCCGCTGCCCACCTCTCACCAGCCGATCGGTACCGGATTTGAACGGGCTAATTATATTCATAGAGACGGCTTAAAGTGTAAATGAACGAGGCGTTTTGTGGGCGCTTCCGTTTGATTGATCTTCCGCGTGATCTTGGCGTGACGTGGAGGGTCCACCCTGCACACACTTTCCTGCCCTGTTAAGATTCCATCCGTCTGGCAACCGGGCCCGAGATAAAAAACAGAAATGAGAATCTCATCCAATCCCATATTTATTTATTGCCTGATTAGCTTCCTTTTAAGGACGCTGAGAGAGACGGGCCAACTGGCAAAATAGAACACACCATCTTGGTAAGACAGGGGTCAGACGGGAGGGAGGGCCAACAAAATGTCACTTGGGAGGAGGAAATAAACCTCTAGGGACTACCACGTTAAGGGCGCATTTGTCAGGAGGGTTGTCAGGCGGCGGCACTGAAGAGGCTGACACAAGTCACTGCAAGAGAAAGCACGCGTCGTTGGCTACGGTTCACGTTCCGGAAATTGCCAGCACTTTTCAGTTCCTAGCGTCTAAATGTATTATACTTGACTGCCACTTACGTTGTTCAACAGTGAACAAAGAAGTTCACAGTGTGAGCCAGTTTGTCTCTCTACAATGTAGATATTTCACACTAACAGGCAGTTTGTCTCTCTAATCGTAGCTATTTCACACTGTTGTGGTAGTTTGTCTCTATACAACACATCTATTTCTCATTCTCTCCAGTACTTTAGACATGAGTACCGATATTTTTTCATTCTCTACAGTACTTTAGACCCGAGCACAGATGATATTTCTCATACTCTTCACTACTTTAGACCCGAGCACAGATGATATTTCTCATACTCTCCACTACTTTAGACCCGAGCACAGATGATATTTCTCATACTCTCCACTACTTTAGACCCAAGCACAGATGATATTTCTCATACTCTTCACTACTTTAGACCCAAGCACAGATGATATTTCTCAAACTCTTCACTACTTTAGACCCGAGCACAGATGATATTTTTCATACTCTTCACTACTTTAGACCCGAGCACGGATGATGTTTCTCATACTCTTCACTACTTTAGACCCGAGCACAGATGATATTTCTCATACTCTTCACTACTTTAGACCCGAGCACGGATGATGTTTCTCATACTCTTCACTACTTTAGACCCGAGCACAAATGATATTTCTCATACTCTTCACTACTTTAGACCCAAGCACAGATGATATTTCTCATACTCTTCACTACTTTAGACCCAAGCACAGATGATATTTCTCATACTCTTCACTACTTTAGACCCAAGCACAGATGATATTTCTCATACTCTTCAATACTTTAGACCCGAGCACAGATGATATTTCTCATACACTTCAATACTTTATACCCAAGCACAGATGATATTTCTCATACTCTTCACTACTTTAGACCCAAGCACAGATGATATTTCTCATACTCTTCACTACTTTAGACCCAAGCACAAATGATATTTCTCATACTCTTCAATACTTTAGACAAGAGCACAGATGATATTTCTCATACACTTCAATACTTTAGACCCAAGCACAGATGATATTTCTCATACTCTTCACTACTTTAGTTAGACCCGAGCACAGATGATATTTCTCATACACTTCAATACTTTAGACCCGAGCACAGATGATATTTCTCATACTCTTCACTACTTTAGACCCGAGCACAGATGATATTTCTCATACTCTCCAGTACTTTAGATCCGAGCACAGATGATATTTCTCATACTCTTCAATACTTTAGACCCAAGCACAGATGATATTTCTCATACACTTCAATACTTTAGACCCGAGCACAGATGATATTTCTCATACTCTTCACTACTTTAGACCCGAGCACAGATGATATTTCTCATACTCTCCAGTACTTTAGATCCGAGCACAGATGGTATTTCTCATACTCTTCAATACTTTAGACCCAAGCACAGATGATATTTCTCATACACTTCAATACTTTAGACCCGAGCACAGATGATATTTCTCATACTCTTCACTACTTTAGACCCGAGCACAGATGATATTTCTCATACTCTCCAGTACTTTAGATCCGAGCACAGATGATATTTCTTATACTCTCCAATACTTTAGATCCGAGCACAGATGTAAATTCTGATACTCTTCGCTACTTTAGACCCGAGCACAGATGATATTTCTCACTACTTTAGACCCGAGCACAGATGATATTTCTCACTACTTTAGACCCGAGCACAGATGATATTTCTCACTACTTTAGACCCGAGCGGAGGGCGCGCTTTAGCGATGCTACTCTTGGCTTGCGTGTGCGTGAATAGTCCGTCTGTCCGATAGATATCTGGTTGATCCTGCCAGTAGTCATATGCTTGTCTCAGTGGGGCTGGTCTGGTTCGCTAGATCAGTTCCGCGTCTAGCGTTCGTTGTCTCGGATGGCTGTGTGAGGTGCACCAAAATGGGATCTTCCCAGCCAACGTAAGTTAGCGAGGCAGGCGTTTCGAGAATGTAACCGCATCGTGCAGCCAGGGTCGTGGTTTGAGCGGGCAAAAAGCAAAATTTGTACGACCGTTCGACAAAGTCTCGATAAGCGCCCACTCTCTCTCTCTCGATGAGTAGTGGGCCTGCAGTCAGTAAGCTGGTATAGCTTTTTTTCCGGTCAGTCCTGCCGGCGTAGCTTGAAAGCTCTTCGGTAGACGTCCAGTGGTTTTGCATGTATCACCTTGTACCGGGAGGGCGCGCTTTAGCGATGGTACTCTTGGCTTGCGTGTGCGTGAACGTCTGTCCGGTCAGTCGCCATGTGCACATTTGCGCTGGAGAGGCTCAACCGTAAATCGGGAGATCTGCTCGCATCTTAGACGAGCAGTATCTTCTGTGGGCAATTTCTCGCCTCATGTGTTGTGAGTAGTAGGTTACGTTGTATTTGATTATATTTTCAGGATTGACCTCTAAGGATTGATCCCAATCCTTTTCGGTCTCGGATTCTGGGCGGGTAGGGTAGGGTAGGGTAGGGTATTTAGGTCATATGTAAGGGGCGATAATTCTAATAACAGACGTGTTTTTCTAAGAGCAGATAACTGAGTTTTGTGTATAATATTTTAAATAATTGTAAAAAAAATTAAATTAAATTAAAACAACAACCAAAGCCGCGCGGGGCGGGCGAGCGAGCGCAGGAGCGGTCGCCGGGTGCGGGCGTGGGGCAGGATCTAACGCCATAAAATACGTCACATGGGTAGGTAGGTGGTCATTGCTGAGTGCCCACACGACTGGTCATTGGCGACTGCCCACTAGTCCGGTCATCGGTCCAACGAGTAGCGGCTATATACTCGTAATAATAAGGGCCAAACGACTGTGTCCTTAACATGTCAAAACTTAAAAACACACATAGTTGTACACAATCTGGGACAAAAAATCAATACTATTCTCCTAACAACTAATCCAGGGGATTATCATCGTCGTAATGAACTAGGTGGTTTATTACTGTTATTGATTTATCCGCCATGGCAAATAGTTCGCGATATTAATAAAGGACCTCATAAATAGCGATAGAAGATTAAGTGCTTAACACCTATAGTTGAGGCATCCAACAAAAGATCAATAGCACTACTTTCATTTCTTCTCATAATTGCCGGTAGGAGATTATAGGCTTAAGCCTCATTGCAGTGCGCGCAGTAATACACGGTATCAGCTGGTGAAAGCCACATCAGCACAACCCACTATAAATACTGGGAATAAACGCTATAGAAACCACATTCGCCCAGGCCGCCTGAAGAAGATACATTGGAGGAAAACCAGACCGGGACCACAGTTGCACTAGGTGAGTATAACGGCTCGTTGGTAAAACATATGCTCGTGTGTGAGCCTGTATGTCTGTCTGTATGTATGTCTGACTGGCTGTCTGTCTGTATGTATGGCTATGCTTATGTGTGTGTGTGTGTGTGTATATATATATATATATATATATATATATATATATATATATATATATATATATATATAATATATATATATATATATATATATATATGTCTATATTCTGTGTGTGTGTGTCTGTATGTAGGTGTGGCTGTGTGTATGCGAGTGTATATGTATATATGTGTGTCTATATGTCTTTGTGTGAGTATGTATGGGTGTGTATGTATATATGTCTGTATGTATATACGTACACGTATATGTATGTGTGTATGTATGTATATATGTGTGTCTATATATGCATTTGATTTGGTCAGTCGTGAGGGTCTGTTCAAGGCACTAAAGAAGATTGGCTGCCCACCAACTCTTCTGTCCATTGTGGAATCGTTCCACACAGGCATGAAGGGTATAATCAAGTTTGATGGTGCAACTTCTGAAGAATTTGAAATCAAGAGTGGAGTTAAGCAAGGTTGTGTACTAGCTCCCACCCTCTTTGGAATATACTTTTCACTTCTACTACTGAAATATGCATTTCGTGATCAGGATGGTGGTATATACATTCACTCACGCTCAGATGGCGGCCTCTACAATGCTCAGAGACTGAAGGCTAAGACCAAAATTAGGAGGGTACTGATCAGAGAGTTGCTTTTTGCAGATGATGCTGCAGTTACGACCCACTCTGAGGAAGAATTGCAATGTCTACTATCTGCATTCTCCAATGCTTGTTCTGAATTTGGTTTAACAATTAGCAAAAAGAAGACACAGATTATGTCACAAGGTGCACATGGGGTACCATCAATCTTTATTGATGACGCCGAACTAGAGATAGTAGACCATTTTACATATCTAGGATCAGTGGTAAATAGCAAATTATCCCTAGATCAGGAAATCAACATCCGGATTGGTAAGGCAGCAACAACAATGAACAGGTTAAGAAAAAGAGTCTGGGAGAACAGGAAGCTTACTGCCAAAACAAAAGTCCTTGTCTATCAAGCCTGTGTCCTTAGTACTCTTCTCTATGGCAGTGAAACCTCCTGGACAACTTACTCACACCAAGAGAACAATTTAAACAGCTTTCATATGCGGTGTCTGCGAAGAATTCTTGGTATTAAGTGGCAAGACAAAATCACAAATACTGAAGTATTGGAAAGATCAGGTTGTGTGACAGTTTATTCCATGCTCAGTCTTCGTAGACTTAGATGGATAGGACATCATAGGAGGATGGATGATGGTAGAATACCAAAGGATATCTTTTTTGGTGAATTACAGATGGGTAAGAGATCTCAGGGTCGGCCTCTACTACGATACAAAGATGTGTGTAAGCGGGACATGATTGATACAGGCATTGATAATGCACATTGGGAGCAAGTCGCCGCTGAACGTGTTGCGTGGAGGGCAAATATCAGAAATGGAATAAAGTCAAAGGAGAAAATTATTGCAGAAAAGTCACACACCAAGCGTTTGAGACGTAAGATGGTGCATGATGGTGGAAATGACCACGTGTTCACATGCACCCACTGTGAACGGACATTTACAGCGCAAATTGGCCTTATCAGTCACACTCGCTACCGCCATAGTTAAAAGTTATTATGCCTTTTTAGAGCACAAACTATCGTCTGTCAAGACGGCAAGGTGCCAATGACTGACTGACTGTGTCTATATATCTGTGTGAGAGTATGTATGGGTGTGTATGTATATATGTCTGTATGTATATACGTACACGTATATGTATGTGTGTATGTCAGTGTGTATGTATATATGTGTGTCTATATGTATGTGTGTATATGTATATATGTCTTTATGTATATATGTCTGTATGTATATATGTCTGTATGTATATATGTATGTGTGTATATGTATTTATATATGTGTGTCTGTTTATATGTGTGTGCGTGTGTGGTTGGCTAAGTGTACTTATGTGTGCGCCCTTCGTGGTGGAGTTGGTTGGTAATGTATTGTGTCTTGTTTCCACAGAGCGCCTTGTATCAAACATAGCAAAGGGTCACCACCAGTGAGTCGAGCTCGCCCACAACCAGCTTCGCCTTGTATCAAACATAGCAAAGGGTCACCACCAGCGACTCGATCTTGTCAACAAGCAGCATTGCCTTGTGTCTGACCAAGCGAAGGTTCATCACCCGTGAATTGGTACTACAAGCAGGTATGCATGTATATGTATATCTGTATACATGTATGTATATGTATATGTGTGAATACCGGTAGCCTTGCTAGCTAACACAACCAATTTTAATAGTTCATGTACTACTCCAGTGATATGAAGACAACACTAGAACAAATCTCTCTCTCTCTCTCTCTCTCTCTCTCTCTCTCTCTCTCTCTCTCTCTCTCTCTCTCTCTCTCTCTCTCTCTCTGTTTTCTTATGGACACTACTGGGTTGGTTTTTTTTTCTTTTTACTGAAGATGGCCTGTTAACTTCAATCAGTCATATCTTGTGGTCTTTCATATTCAGTGTTAACAAAGCATGTTCCGGTCTTGTGAGTTCTTCCTCTTTAAATGTAATGTCTAGACCAAGTGTCAAACTATACTGATTGTCTCTTGTTAAAGTTAGAAAAAATATGTTCTTAACTTCACATTGCCTATAAAGATTAACTTTATATATGGCTGTGTCACTGTCTACCTAATGGCAACTTATTTAAAATTATATTACACACATGTATGATATCGGTTGTTAGCTCAATAAAAAATATGAAAATTAAAAATTATTGGTGAAAACTAAAAAATATTTTGTGTTTGATCCTTTCATAGGTGTACGTGGTCATCCTGGTAGAATACAAAGAACCCGTATCCTTGTACGCAAACAGCCACTATTATAAAAATCGCAAGTGTTTAAATATAAAGAAGTGTACCAACCCGCAACTACCAGCCGACTTACAGCAATTCACATTATTATCAGCTGGAATCATGGCCACTAACCAGAAAAATATCCATCTGTGTCCTACTTGTAACAAAGATTTCACTGAACGCCATAATCTTACACGGCACATTCGAACAGTCCACAAAACCGAAACTCACACTTGCCACCTCTGCGGTCACTTATACAACAGAAAAGACAACCTAAAACACCATTTAAGAGCACATCACCAGGCACCCACAACATCAACTACACCCGCAACATTAAACATGGACACTACACCTCCAACACATATGGACACTACATCCTCAACAGCAAACACGGATACTAAAACATCAGCAAGAAAAAGAAAAGTACCCGCAGACCCACAACCACCTAAAAAACAGAAACACAATAACGAACACGTGGTAGCAGAGGAAGCCGACATAGAGACAGATGAGAGAGTAGAGATAGATGAGGAGCTAAAGACTTTAGACAAACTCCCCACCGTCGACAATATCCAACAGACATATAGAGACAACTGGCAGGCCCTTAGGACTCATCACAAGATCAACAAACATATATCGACCTACAATTTTTTTCACCTACCCGACTCGACACAACCAATAGACTGGACCGAGAAACTAGCGACTGTGTTTAGTAGTCAGACAAACCGATTTAAGGTAAATTATAGCCATCACATGATACTCAGACATAAGGACGAACGAACTAAGATTGTTCCATTCATCATCAAATAATGCCTGCACACTCGACGTCCCCTTTTTAGTAAACAACGAACAAGACTTTGATGACTTTATAACCATAGTTCAGGAAAGCGACATGTTCAATTACGCCCTACACAACAGACCCGACTCTACATATTTGGTAGAGACAAGCCCCGCGACTAGTTTCTATATATATCACATCAATGAGCACCCGATAGGTTGTTGTCTAAAGGGCTTACCTGACCACATAAGATACAATCATGGTATCAATATTTTACAATATGCATCCAACTCTACACCGTACACTGACAATCTTTGTCTCTTTCGATGTCTGGCTGTATTCAAAGGGAAACCAGTTGTCAATCTTAGAAAACCTACCTTTCGCTTAGCTAACAAGTGGCAGAAATATCAGAAACTAGAGTCGTTAGAAAACTTCCCAGGGGTTAGGCTTATCGACATGCCCCTCGTTGAAAAGTGTTTTAAGGTAAATGTAGACA
>JACEFZ010028061.1:0-62500 GCA_014155875.1 Cepaea nemoralis
CCAAAAATTTGGATCTTTCCCCCCGAAGGAGAGCGCTTTCTTCAAAGCATCTCTATCTGAGGAATTGGCTATTACGTCGATATCGTCGTCCCATGGAATCATGTCGTGATGCCGCAAAGACCCCAACAGTGTACCCCCATAAAGAAAAAAGGTCACATGAAATTGTTTACAAGCGCGGACAAATGTTTGAAATAAAAACAGCATAATTTGTCTTTCTTTATGCGAAACTCCTGGTTGGAAAAAATTGAGCAGCGTTCCTTTTGACACGTTTTGATTTTGTTTCCCAGGGCTGGCGTTGTCAAGAAAATATAAATGCCTCACTTGTCCAATACTTGCTTTTGGAAATATAAGATTTCAGTTTCATTAACTTCTGGAAAAGAAAACTGTGCTCTGCTGACAAAAGTATCCTTCTCGGTTATAGAACACAAATTCGTAATAATGACTGGCAGGGTTGTATAGAGCAGTTGTATCTTCAACATAATCACAATGGTTACCAATATTATCAGCAATATTGTTCTCATACGTTGCAACTGCTTAAATATCACAATCTTCATAGTGTAGTTACGTATCGTATGGCTTAATGTCACATTCAAGAAGTTAATTGTAAGCCGGTTCTTTCATTAGTGAAACCTGATCGCTAAGCAGTGACAAACTACTGAACGTAAACTTGCCAAGAAATCACAAAAGAAATCGCTGCTTTCCTAAATATCAAAATTCAGTATATAACTTTCAACTACGGCACAGTTACAGTATCCTTTATGAAACACTTAATAGACTTAGTTTTCGTAGTGTAATTATATTATTACATAGTAGTTTCTATTCTCTGAGTGGCGAGCAGTGTAAAACTCCATACGGACGTGAGTGCTGTGCCTGCTGAACCGGCCCGGTTCCTTAGATTGTGGCGAAAACAGATTAGAAACAACGGTCGCTGATTTCCATGTAAGCGCACAAAATGTGAGTATCACGCCAGACTTATGTAGCCTCTTCAACGAGGAGAGCAGGCTCCAGACAGCAGTTTGCAAGATATATGTGCTACTATATCTGGCATAGAGAACACGATTCACTGTGTAGGCTTTGGCGCCTATTAACTCATGAGAAAGTTGAAGAGTGGCCAACCAATCAACCAACATACATATGAACCGTAAATTCTGGACACTTGTTTCTACTCCGATATTCATATACAATTGTGGAAGAGCATTATATTCACAAAATATGTTTTCAGTTTTTGCCAGGCGGCCCATTTTGAGTTTTAATTAGTTGTTCTGCTGCAGTGTACGATTGTCGTCGAGAATTCATCTTCAATTAAGGTTAAGATTAGTTATTGAAGACCTAACTTCTACTATAAACTTTGGTAAGGTGTTAGTTAAGTGTTGTTTCTTTAAGTACACATGAACAAGACGGCTCTTAGACGAAAAGGTTAAACTAGAGTATAACTGGTATAACTAGTGGCGCAATTTTGTGTCAGCTATTTGAAACTGTAATTACGTTATTATCATCAACGTTGACGAACTATTGAGCTAAATATAAGCGATGTCAGGGTGCTGGTATGCGAATTCTTGTAATCTTGTTCAAAGACCACGCGTATATTTATAATAATTTATATTAGGAGTGGGGATCTCTTCGATTTGTTCAAAGCACACACATTCTAAAATTGGTTCCACATTGTAAAATATCTGGATCTCTAACGAACACAAATGCCGTGATGCATTGTTATAGCTTCATTACGAAACAAATGAGGTACCTACATTTATGAGTTGAAGCAGCACACTATACTTGTTAAATTCTAATACACCTTCATATCTGACTACCAATAAAGCCCGCATACTAAACTCCTATGAGCTTTATAGTCGATATTTTACGGTACTACAAGAAATTAATGTAGGGCAACCTACTTTTTGCACATAAACTTTAAAGCAAAATTGTAAACTGAGCATGCATGCATTTATAGAAGTTTCCTGCACTGACACTCATCCGTGTCATGACACAAGCTGTCGATTTTCTCTCGCTGTCTTCCTCTATTTCTATTTCCGGAAATCTTTCCAGCTGTCATAATATCTTCTAGTCCCCGGAAAGGTTAACCCGGTCAACAAATGCCCGCAGAAGTCGGATGTGTCGGCCTAACGGCGCAAGAACGCAGCTTTGCTGTAAACAGGCACAACGCATTCACGTCCGGAAAAAGAAAAAAAAAACAACTCCGGATGAACGCAGAAGAAGAAGATATCTTCTAGTTTTTGTCTTTCAAAATGTGGCCAAAAATGATGACTGAGTGGGACGCAGAGGTGTTTCCAAGGCACCAGGGCCGGGTTATATACTGGCCAAGACCTATTGACGCGTCCTCGCCGAGCGTCCTGGGCAACAGGTCCCTTCGGGATCCTGGCTGAAGTCAATTGGATCGTAGATTCCTCCGAAGTCGGAGAGTGTCTGCCTGTACGGCGAGGAACCACCAGTCTGCACACCAATAAGCCAGACATGGGACAACGGATACTCACGCAAACCTCAGGTCCTGTATGACATCACACTGATGTTGGACAACAGGATGCCTTCATCCGACATACAGGACTTTGCGTTGGAGCTCAAGCCAATGAACACAAGCAAGCAAGCAAGATGACTGAGTCTTTTTGGTGTGTGTAATCAGTTGTCTTTGTATCTTAGAAGTAGAACCATACGGGTATACATGGATATAATGGAAGCATACATGGATATAATGTATATCTTCTTCTTCGTTCATCCGGAGTTTTTTTTTCGGATGTGATTGCGTTGTGCCTGTTTACAGCAGAGCTGCGTTATTGCGCCGTTAGGCCGACACATCCGACTTCTGCGGGCATTTGTTGACCGGGTTAACCTTCCCGGGGGATATAATGTATATAATGTTAGGAGCTTTACAAATCTCTGAATTCTCGCGATATTCTTTTCCGGTTCGAAGGCTTTGTTGGAATCATACACACGCACGGATTTAATTAAAGACGTGTCCAGTCCGCAACACGGATATGAATGAGTAACTTTTATATTTATATGTTCATGTAATGTTATTTTATGTAGTTGTATCGGTTTGTTGTTTGTGTGCAGACGACATCTTTGGTCGCAACGTCCATTTTGATACTTGTGATCGTTTGTTATGGGAGCGAGGTTCTGCAAAGGACATGCTACTGAATGAATGAATGAATGATCGTTTTCTAGTAAATCTTACTGTCTACTTCTCGCTGTGTGTGTGTACGTGTGTTTGTATGTGTGTGTGTGTACGTGTGTGTGTGAGTGTGTGTGTACGTGTGTGTGTACGTGTGTGTGTGAGCATGTGTGTGTGTGAGCGTGTGTGTGTGTGTACGTGTGTGTGTACGTGTGTGTGTGAGAGAGACAGAAAGAGAGAGAGAGAGAGAAAGAGAGAGATTCATTCATTGAGAGAGAGAGAGAAAGAGAGAGAGATTTATTCATTGAGAGAGAGAGAGCGAAATAGAGAGAGAGAGAGAGAGAAAGAGAAAGAGAGAGAGAACAGAGAGAGCGAGAGAGAGAAGAGAGAGCGAGAGAGAGCGAGAGAGAGAGAGAGAGAGAGAGAGAGAGAGAGAGAGAGAGAGAGAGAGAGAGAGAGAGAGAGAGAGAGAGAGAGAGAGAGATATTCATTGATTTCTCGCGAGTGCGAAATTGTAAATACCCGTGTTTGGCTAGAACGTCGCAGAAGCACAGACTGTATTATTAACAAATGTAATAAAGAGCCTCGGCGAGGGAGGCAGGGAGATCTCCATACCAGGGTAAAGTCGTGACCCCAGGACGAGAGGAACACTGGACTTGGCGCTGAGCATTGATAGTACGGGCCCTAGCCGAGGGATTTTGTTACTAGATTTAGTGTGATTGCTCGGACCAAATCGATTGATGTCGAGATTACGGTTTGGGGAAGACAGCCCTGTTGGCAATGGGAACATTTATCACGTATATATAATTATATTTATTATTGATCTGCGTTCTGGTTTATTTTCTTGTTCTGAGTTTATTAAAATTTTGAGAAGTGTAGCGTTTGGGTTAGCTCACTTGATTCCCTATTTACTCCGTATTAATTGTGGTTTTGTAATTTTTTTTTCCTTGCCAAACACGAGATCTACGATTCACCCAGAATCGTAAAATTGCTATCCTTGCTAATAACAGACCTGAGATACACTCAGTTCGTAAAATTGTTATATTTGCCAATAACGCATCTGAGATCCACCCAGCTCATTAAATTGTTCATCATCATCATGTGCCATGCCGATAAGCGTGGGCGGTAATGTTTCGCCAGTCGAGCTTTAAGCGACTCTATCACCAGATTCGTGGTCAAGCTCAGTGTTCTTGTCTCGACCATACCGCGTGGCCAACCATCCAGGTATACACACGCAATACGGCCCACAATGATTCGCATTACCTCATTTTGTATGCGCTCCAGTTTCACCACCGGCCTGTGAGACATTGTTAGACCGAAATGATCAGATGCTGGCAAAGAGTGCACAACATGTTTGCTCTATGTCCCCCTCTGCCATCACTTTCAGAGCTTAAGTCCCTTAACTTTTCTGCTCCAAATTTTTCAAGCTCGGAAACGCGTGTTCTATGGCCAAAAGCTTATTCATCTTAGATAAAGCATATCAAGAGAAAAATAAATTAACAGGGGATGAATGACGCGTGTAGAAGAGCATGTTTTTTTTCCTACATAAAACAGCAATGTTTAATTGCCAACACTTTCAAAGCATACATCCTCAACTTTTTTACTCCGAATTGTTCAAGTTCGGAAAAGGGTATTCTATGGCCAAAAGCTTATTCATTGTAGATAAAGTATACAAGAGAGTTCTTGCCACTACTTCACTCGCAAGATCCACGAAGGGCAAACTTCTGTCAACAGTTATTCACAGGAGAATGCTCTGTTTATTGTTCGTATGGTCATTTGTTGTGATATTTCATACCTCCTCATTGACAATTCCCCAATTCCCATAATAAGCACTAATAGTAAGCTTAATAGTAAGCGTTGCACTAAGGGTAAGTAAGCAGCCTTTAACCAATTTGGGGAGGGGGGGGGGGGGGCTGTGCGGTCTCGAGGTATGGTTTCCGCCTCCAGTACTGGAGGTCTCCGGTGAGGGCCGGAATTTTTCATGTGGACTTCTAGTAATAAAATTTCCACTGGACTCTGGGTGGTGAGATCAGATGTATGATGCTGTGCCTGTAAAAAATCCCTTGGTAGTTGCAAATGGAAAAAGAGTAGCCTAACGGCGCTGCCCGGGCAAAATTTCGAGTTAAAAACTACCCAAAGTATTTCAGGATCCTCGCCAGTGCTACGGAGTTCGTGCACTGAGCTGAGATTACCCGGACTCAGGCTTGGGTTAGGAGTAGAATGGAGCACTTATGGTTACACCCGTGATGTTGATCCGTCGACTAAACTAAACTAAACTAAACTTAACTAAACTAAGCAACCACTTTTCACTTCATGGGGCCTATTGGGTATATGGTGCTAGTCTCATATTTGTATAGAGCGATCGGTCACTATCACACCGTCCATCTTTGTCTCCCAGAACATTCCCCGGTACCCATTTTAGACTGGGTAGGCCTGGAAACCCAGTTCAGTAAAGACATTCAGTTAAAAAATGGGGGACTCAAACACATTACCACGGGGTTGGAGGTAAGCGCGTAGTCACTGTGCCACCGCGGCTCCCTGTGCACTAATAACTATATTAATGTAACAACTGTCCTGAAGGAGAAGACCGTAAACTTTGTTCTTGTTCTCTTGTTTGTTCGCTTGGAATCAGCATGTACCTAGAATTGTGTTTCCTGTAAGAACTGCACAAATTTGTGGAGATCGTCACCCGTTATTGTTTCACCTTTCAATAAAATAGACCTTTCTTGGTTGTATTTCATACAATGTTGTAGCATTTTGCAGTGTGGGATGCTTGCCTTCATATATGCCTGTCTCGTGTAGTTAGCGTATTCGGCTGTTAACCGAAAGGTTGTTGGTTCAAGCCCAATCAGGGACAAACTATTTTGTATCAATAACGTAGTAGAAATGGCAAGACACCGAGGAAAAAAAAACAAACACACACACATACACATACCCTTCCTGCCTTCCTTACATCCATCCATCCACCGACACACATACATACATACATATATACACAGACAGACACACACACACCCTTATTGCCTTCCATACATACATCCATCCACACACATAATACAGACAGACAGACAGACAGTCAGACGCACACGCGCATGCGAGCACAGACACACACACACAGACAGACGTACAAACAAAGACAGACACACAGACAGAAACACACACACACACGCACATATGCATGCATACAGAATACAGGAATGCAGGCAGTCAGACTCTCTCTCTCTCTCTCTCTCTCTCTCTCTCTCTCTCTCTCTCACACACACACACACACACACATACACACACACACAACTGTTCTTCTATTCCTAGGGATATTTTGTTGCAGAAATTATCCGATGTAATATTGCTGACTGGGCGAATGTAAATGCAGACGAAATATCAAGAAAGATAACAAAGGAAGAATTCTTTGATGATGTACATTTC
Source organism: Cepaea nemoralis (assembly GCA_014155875.1). Taxonomy (NCBI): domain Eukaryota; kingdom Metazoa; phylum Mollusca; class Gastropoda; order Stylommatophora; family Helicidae; genus Cepaea; species Cepaea nemoralis. Next base: position 6,548 of record JACEFZ010028061.1, read on the forward strand.
TTCTTCTTTCGTTCGCCTAAACTATGTCTATAACTGCAATGTTGTCTCTTGTATGAATCTAACAGTCTTTTTCAGTTCACACAGCGGTCCATAGAGTTTATCTTCCACTGTTGTCTCTCTAGGCCAGAAGGTTCGCCTGGATATGTTGTAGTTTGGGCAATCTTGGAGTATGTGCTCTGCTGTCTGCGACGCCAAACCACATGTGCATAATAAACGACACAAATATTTAATGAAGAATTGAACGACATACAATATTTCCGGTAAACATGGCGGATACAGAGGATACGGCAAATATTAGGGCTCAGCTTGAAGTTATTTCGCAAGAAACATCATTTTTTAAAAAGTATTTCGCATTGAGAAAAAGATGTGAGCAACTTCAGCAGGTATTGCATGCAGTTCTTTTTTCATTGTACGTGTAGTATGGTTTATGACAGTATTGTATTAACAGCCGTGTGTTGTCTCACAACAAATGATCATTGATATTGATGGGTCGCTGCGGTTTTTTCTTCTCGCCCCTCCTCTTCATTTTACTAGCATATATACAGAGAATATTTTAAAATGGGGTTTCTACTTATGAAATAACAGTTCCATACAACTTGACAAGACGAATCCAACGGTATCTCAACGAAGAGTGTAGGTTAATTCTAAGCTGAGTTATGAATATTTTTGTGTTGTAATTTACAACCAGGAAGTGTAATGAATGATGTCCTAAGAAATGAGGGTTAGTGTCTAGTTGGTCGTGCGTTGAAGTACACTTGTTCCTGCAGCGAGACACCGTCGTAATTTGGAGGCGACAGGTTCCATCCCGGTTGGTAACCGTCAGAGTCCAGAAAGGGTACAGTGATGCAGCGACATCGTTACGCCCGCCAGGCGACTTAGCTCCCAGTAGGGATGCAGGAACTTCGTTACGCCGCCAGGCGAGTAGTAGTTACCGGCCTGCAAGACTGCTGGCTGACGAGCGACCAGCGGTCAGGCCAGGACGACGCTAAATGCACGCACGCCTCGTGAAGCCACCTGAGGTGGGAGGCAAGTGGCGAACTAGCGGCAGACAGCTCTGGGACACGGACTTGGACGGACGCAAGATAGAGAGAAAGGCGTTGTGTGGTTTCTGTGCTGAAAGTCGAGTGTCTGAACATCTTGAATGTTAGACTTGTGAGCTGTATTGTGGATGTAAGTGTATTGACGTGTTAAGTATATATTGTTGTGATCATCGTAATGTATTTGATCCGTGAATAAATCCATTGAACGGTGTGTCGTTGAGTCTTACGTCAAATCACGTTGTACTTGTACTGTCTCACATGTGTTAGTTTAGCGAGCCAAAGTTAAGACCCTGACATGTGTGAACGTAGGGGCTCGTCCGGCTTTGAAATGAACGTGTTTATGTGATTAACGATTTAAAACTAGAGTTTGTGAACTTAGAATTTTTGTCAAACTTCATAGTACATGTAAATGTGATCGTGGAAGGCTCATTTTGATTTATTACTACATTATTTAAACATGTGTAAGACTAGTTGTAAACGTACAGTGCATACATATTGTTTCATCTTGTAAGCGTGTAAAACATTTGTGATTTGTGAAACTTGTCACCGTTTTGACCTTGTCGACATTGTGATCTTGTCGCCATTTTGACCTTGTCGCCATCTTGTAAACTTGATGTCTATGTCCTTACTGAATGTCATCTTGATATAAGTGATGTGTCATCAATGTTGTAGAGTGTTGAGATACATGTAGATTGTCTTTGTGCATTGAGTTTGTGGAACGCAAAAAGTTTTGGAAAGAAAGTAACTTGTTTTGAAAAAAAATTGTTGACGGACAAACTTACGACCTACAACTACACTCAACGCCATACAAACCTAATCAACACTTAGTGACAAGCAGGCACACACCAACAAATAGACGCTAATTTATTTTCCTCCAAAAACAAAGCAGGTTTTCCGTACCATCCGAAACCTTGCTGTAGAGGTCATTTGTGTTTTCGAAGTAGCAACCCTACAGTTCCTAGCCCGATTTCCAACCATTCTTCACCGCATCCAGGGCACTTGAGTATATTTTTCTTTTTACTTACTTTAAGGATGCAATTTTAGGCACGTATTGTCAATAGAAATCAATTGTAAATTGTTCATTACTAACCACTCATAACATATTTTGTGTGGCTGATATTTCCTTGACATTTTTCATCATGTCTTCATTGAATGATTTCATCGATATGGGGTTAAAATTAAAGTTAACAGGTGATGAGTTAACAAAGTGGAGTGAGAACAAATACTCTGAACACCTTCGCGAGAAAGCTACTGAACGCAATGAAAGAGCAGCAGAATGAGCTGCCAAGCAAGCAGAAGCAGAATTGGCTGCAAAGACAAAGCAAGCCGAGATAAATAGTGAGCTGAAGAAGGCAGAAATAGCAGCTCAGAGTAAGAGAGAAGAACTAGAGTTACAGTTGAAGATGAAACAACTTGACACTGAGACTAAGAAATCTGAGAGACTGGAGAAAGAAAACCAGTACATGAAATATCAAGGTATTGTACGTAATTATACCTCGGGTGACTGCATCGCAGCCTTTACCCAAAGTTTTGAAACCTTAATGGAACTTTACCAAGTTCCACTGTCTGAATGGAATATTGTTTATATGAGGAGTTTATCAGGGGAACCTCTTAAAGTCATTGAAACCATCCCCAAAGACCTCAGAAAAGATTACCATTATCTGAAATCTAAGATTATGGCACATTTTATGTTAGATGAGGCAGGTTACAGAGAACAATTCAGTAAGTTGAGCCCAAAACCGACTCAAACGTTCTCTGATTACCTCTGCTTAGTCCGAGATATATTTACCAAATGGACTTCAGCAGCTAAAATTGACAAAAATTATCAGAGATTAGAAGATCTGATCATTAGAGATAAAATCATTTCATCCATTCCATCAGCATTTTCAAAATTTTTGCAAGAGAATGAATGCACTAGTGTAGATGAGATTGAGAGACGTGGTTCGGCGTATTACACAGCCAACAAACATTGTTTTGCCACTGAAGCTACTGACATTAATTTTGTAGCAGCGGCTAACTATGACAAACCCTATAGTAGGCAGAAACCTCATAGGCCTACCTCTGAGAAGTTTAATCACTGTACTTAATGTAAATTTTCACATCATCAGAATGAAATGTGCGATAAGCACCCAGGATACCATACTTACCTACTAAACATGGTAAACAGACAAGATAAGGAGCGTAAATCCTTCAGAAGTTTGCATAAATGTTTCCTCTGTAAGGCGTACGGACACCATCGGAAAGATTGTAAAGGCAGGCAAATGACCAACAAAGCAAATGCCGCCTTGTTTGATAGTTCGTCGTCAGATGAAGAACAACCAGAGAAACATCCTGTGAACTCAGCACAGGCTTTTGACATGTTTAGCGCAAATAAATGCTCTGTTTGTAACACCTTCTATGAAGATGGTATTTTAACATGCGGTCACGCCATCCCTATTGCCAATGAAGAAGCTAATTTGGTAGTAGATTCAAAAGGCAAGATAATCATCCATCACGGATATGTGAATGGCAAGTCAGCTACGGTCCTTCGTGACACGGGCAGTTCACTCATTGGTCTGAAGAGAACGTTCATAATGCCTACAGACTATACAGGCAGGCACGTAACATGCAGAACATTCTCAGGCAATATTGAGAAATACCCACTAGCATGGGCATATATTGAAACACCTTTCCTCACTGGGAAAGTAAAGTGCGCTGCATTAACAAACCCAGTGTGTGATGTAATTATTGGAAATTTACCAGAGGTGAATGATAAACCTCATGACATAACATCTATGTGTAGTGATGATACCATAACATCACCATCAAATGTCATCATTTAAAATGTCACACCACCTATTGATTGTATGGTAGCTAATGTAGCACTAAGTTCTCATGACATCATTGACAACATTGTTTCATCACCATCTGATATCATTGAATGTGTGAACGCAGTAACTAGATCTACTGCTAGAGTGCAAGATGAAATTAATTAAACTGAGGCTATACAAATGCTTATCCCAGTATCACTACCTACTAACACCATGAAGGAAACGTTTGTAACAGCTCAAAAAGCTGATCCTTCATTGTCAAAATACTTTAACCTGATCGGCCAAAAGCCAAAGGTAACCAAGAAGGCAAAATGGCATTTTGCTATGAAAAATGATATACTCACCAGGTATTACACCAGAGGTGACAATACAACAGAGCAAACTGTTTTGCCAACTAATTATCGCAATCAAGCCTTACATCTTGCCCACGATATACCTCTTGCAGGGCATATGGCATACGTTAAGACCAGATCAAGGTTACTGACACAGTTTCATTGGCCCAAATTTTGCAATGACATTAAAGAATATTGCAGAAGTTGTGACACCTGCCAGAAACTGGTAAAAAAAGGTAAACACCCACAGGCAAAGTTGCAAGTTACTGACTTAGCCAGTCGACCTTTTGAAAAACTATCTGTCGACATAGTGGGCCCTCTTAATCATACAACAACTAGAGGGAATAAATATATTCTAACTGTCATTGATCAATGTAGTCGCTGGCCAGAAGCTATTCCGCTAAAGAACATTACTGCCAATGATATAATGGAAGTGTTCTTCCATATTTTTTCTCGGATAGGTTTTCCAGATACTATCCAATCTGATAGGGGCACTCAGTTTATTGCCGCATCTACCCAAGCTTTCACCAAAATGTTGGGAGTGAAGCAATGTTTCAATTCCCCGTACCATCCTCACAGTAGTGGAGTATTAGAAAAATTTAATGGGGATCTAAAGCACATGCTTGCCAAAGTAACGCAAGAGCACCCCAATAACTGGGATGTATATCTACCAGCTATTCTTTTTGCTTATCGCGAGGTACCACATTCTAGTACCGGTTTCTCTCCTTTTGAACTTATCTATGGTGCCAAACCACGTGGCCCATTGACCATTTATCACCAAATGTTAACTGACTCTACTCCAGTACTTAAACCCATATCATCATACGTATATGTTACATCATTGCGTGAAAGAATCATCAAATCTTGTGTTATTGCAAAGAATGCACTAAAATTATCTGGTGCTACTTATAGACAGTATGCTGACAAAGGTAACAGGACAATAACGCTGACACCTGGACAGGACGTTCTTCTTCTACTACCTAGTGACAGACACTTATTGACTGATTCTTGGCAGGGACCTTTTAAAGTGACGAGACAGATTTCACCTGTAGACTACGAAATCCAAATAAAAGACAAACACAAAATATTTCACATAAATATGCTAAGACCTTACCACAACAGAGACAACGAACAAGACGATACGACAGCTTGTACAGTGATAATAGATCACGAAGACGACAATGCTAGTGACGAGATTCCAACACCTGCATTAGACACGACAAACTGCTTGAAGGAGATCAAAATCAACCCAAAGTTGACTCAAGCAGAGACAAACAGTTGCAAACAGCTTATACAACAGTACAACACCATCTTTTCCAACAACCCAGGACAAACAGAATTAGTACAGCATCATATCACACTCACATCAAACACACCCATAAGATGCAGACCATACACCATCCCATTACATTACAAAGAACATTTACATCAGGAGATCATCAACTTAGAGAAAAACAACATCATAAGACGATCCCAATCAGACTTCTCATCTCCAATGGTCATAATACGCAAAAAGGACAATACAATAAGACTGTGTATCGACTATCGAAAGCTAAATAAAATAACTGTTCTAGATGTGGAGCCAATGGCAAACGCTGATGATCTTCTGACAGAACTGACAGACACTAGGTTCTTCACGAAGATAGATATGACTAAAGGATATTATCAGATAGAAGTAGACGAACAGAGCAGACATCTGACAGCATTTGCCACACCGTGGGGACTGTACGAATGGTGCAAACTTCCATTTGGGCTAGTCAATGCCCCAGCCACCTTCGTACGTATGACACGACTTCTTCTTGTAGACATTCCTGACATAATTTGCTATATCGATGACATCTGTGTTCACACAGAGACGATGACAGAGCACATTAAGACGTTAGAACAGACATTTGAACGTATTAGACAGCACGGATTGACTGTAAAGCCTGCGAAGGTAGACATAGCCTACCAGGAAATATCTTTCTTGGGGTACAAAATATCCAATGGCTTTGTCATGACAGACGATAACATTGTGTCCAAGATACTAAAACTCTCACTTCCGATTACAAAAAAACAAGTCAGAAGTTTGTTGGGACTGATAAACTATTACCGGCAGTTCATTCCTGATTTTTCCGAACTGACCGAAGTGTTTACTAATTTACTAACAAAAGATAAACCAGATAAAATTGTACACAATGAATGCCTAAAAATTGCATTCAATAAAGTAATAGCATGTTTTTCTGATAACAGTTCAAATAAGCTCATCCTGAAATTGCCCAACCTCCATTTACCTTTCAGATTGCGTACAGATGCTAGCTCCGTGGCGATTGGAGCAGTCTTGTTGCAAGAGTACAATAACATCCTCCATCCAGTGTACTTCGTATCAAGGAAACTAAAGCCCAGAGAACGGGCGTGGTCTATCCCTCAATTGGAAGCCCTAGCTTTAGTAGTAGGTATAACCAAATTGTCCAGATTTCTTCTAGGACGGCATTTCATCGTGGAATCTGACAGCAGCCCGTTGCGTTTTATAAATTCTGGTGTACCGTCAAACCATATGGTAGCGCGCTGGTCTTTGAAACTTCAAGATTATAGCTTTGAGGTTCGACATATCCCAGGCAGATCCAATTCAATTGCCGATCTTTTGTCCCGTTGTCCAACCGACCCAGTAAGCACCAATGTCTGAGTGCAGTGTGTACAAATACACTCAGACCGACACAGCCATTTATCAGTGAATATATTTTTTCTATTCACAAAAAGCTGTGCAATGTCTACAATATTGTGATAGGGGTTACTCCCATTATATATAGTGTTCTTATTTTACTAATTCATGTAGTGATTGTCGTGTATAATTGTGTAGTGTGTGGTAGAAAGCGAACTTTATTAATTGTATATACCAAGAACAAGAACAGTGTCACATTCGCTCAAAAACTTACCGTAAGAGAACTATCCAATTTAACAGTGACATCTGCGTGTGGAGCATTCCAGGGATGTTTTAAAGACGTTTGTGAACGTGTGAACTAAACATTGACAGCTACACCATTGCAGTGAACCGAAATCCATAATGTTCGGTAGTGAAATATCCAACACATGAACAGTCAATCGTAATCCAGAAGGTTTTGTAGTGAAACATCCAACACATGAACTGTGAGAACATGGTACTTTCCGTAACTAGATCAGACCGGAACAAGTGTGTTCTGCAAGCTTAAACATCAGCTGATTTTAGTGTTCGTGTGTACTTCCGGATTAGTTAGAAATTTAGAGCAAAATTAGCAGACGACAAATAAAAATTTAAAAATCTATGACGATTCTAAAATCTTTAGGAATCAACAAAGTTAAATACACGAATTGTGTGTTTATATATTTAAGTAGTGTAATCTTAGAATCATATCTTGATTAATGTATTCATATTACCGACTTTTTCTCGTTAATATGAAGAAACGTCAAGCAATGACGCTAAGAAATAGAATAATGATTGTAAATTATTGTATTTCATTAATGTGAAAATTATTTCCCTTTCATTTAGTTGTTATTACAGCATTACACAAAGGGCCATAATTTGAAATGTATTCAGTAGTGTGTTGTGTATAAATAGACATGCTGTTGCCAGATTGTCGACACAACAGGTAGCCATCTACTGGGCATGGCAGAGGGTTGCCGACATTGCAGACCAACACAAGAGCTACTGGCCAAATAAGGTCAGAGTTTGAGCGTTTTATGCGACTTATATACAGCCGCATTTCGGTCTAGCTAGATGGTTTTTGTTTCAAGAACCATATTATTACGTTTTTTTCTCAATGCTGCGAGGTAGATGCGTGAAGCTGGTACTACCGATCTGACTGGGTCATTAATGCAATTGAAGTAATCAGCCATCGAGAGGATGAAACCTGACATGTGTTAAAGGTTGAACACCACATGTCGTTGAATGCAACTTCCATTTCTTATATATTTCTATGGCATATGTGTATTTATTTGTATGTTGATACCAATGTATATAACAATAGAAGGGTAGACTCTGACAAGGTTAGAATATTAACCCAGTATGTACATATATTATACATGAAAGATGACATCTTTCATGAATTTGCCGGGGGAGCGTGTCAGAGTCCAGAAAGGGTACAGTGATGCAGCGACATCGTTACGCCCGCCAGGCGACTTAGCTCCCAGTAGGGATGCAGGAACTTCGTTACACCGCCAGGCGAATAGTAGTTACCGGCCTGCAAGACTGCTGGCTGACGAGCGACCAGCGGTCAGGCCAGGACGACGCTAAATGCACGCACGCCTCGTGAAGCCACCTGAGGTGGGAGGCAAGTGGCGAACTAGCGGCAGACAGCTCTGGGACACGGACTTGGACGGACGCAAGATAGAGAGAAAGGCGTTGTGTGGTTTCTGTGCTGAAAGTCGAGTGTCTGAACATCTTGAATGTTAGACTTGTGAGCTGTATTGTGGATGTAAGTGTATTGACGTGTTAAGTATATATTGTTGTGATCATCGTAATGTATTTGATCCGTGAATAAATCCATTGAACGGTGTGTCGTTGAGTCTTACGTCAAATCACGTTGTACTTGTACTGTCTCACATGTGTTAGGTTAGCGAGCCAAAGTTAAGACCCTGACAGTAACTATACTATAGCTTTCAAGAGAGTTTATTCCGAGCTGGAGTCCGAATAGACAGAGTAGTTTATTCCGAGCTGGAGTCCGAATAGACAGAGTAGTTTATTCCGAGCTGGAGTCCGAATAGACAGAGTAGTTTATACATAGCTGAAGTATGAAGCTGTTTAAATATCAAGAATAATTTTCCAGATTGGTATCCCCAATAACAATAATTGTGTTCCCCTGCGAGTTAAAGAATTGTTAACTTGCGTTTCTGTACACTTACTGTTTACAGGCTTCCATCTTTGTTGACATTACCGCCCTACTATTTCCTGCTATTGATGTCCTCATCATTCCGGTCCAAGCTGACAGTAATATGCGTCGCCTCAGAAAGATATGATTAGGCAATTCAAACACCAGGCTTCCGACTTACTGGCCTGATGAATTAACAAATAAGCAAGGAAATGCTACGCACATAAAGTGCAGGAAAACCTGGTATATGTGAAGCAGGTTGAAAAGAGAGAGGGGGAGATAGATAACGAAGCTAGTGTGAGAGACAGAGATATGAGAAAGATGTGTTGAAAGACATAAAAAAGTGATAACTTTTATATAATATAAATAAGATAATATAAGTGACAAAACATGTGTTCATAATCATAGTTCCTAATATTTTTTTATTAAAAAGTGGCTTGCACCCAATTAATTGCTGAAAAATAAAAAAAAAAAAAAAATAAGCGTCCAGCAGGGAATTGAACCAACAGCTCCCGCTTATCAGGAAGAGACACTTACCACTGTGCTACTGAGGATATGATTGTGAATCAACAAAAGTATATAACATAGCCATGCTCATGTCCCGATGACGTCACATACGTTAAGTCACGTGACTAGACAAATCACGTGACCAGGACCACCCGGGGTTTCCGGGACCGGGAAAAATCACGTGATCGTTCAGCTCTGAATAGACAGAGTAGTTTATTCCGAGCTGGAGTCCGAATAGATACTTTCATTTTATGTTGTCTAGTGCGTCTTCTAGTCTCTATTTCCTTCTTCTCCCTCTGTGAGCGCCAAATAATACTATGTATGTTTATTTATGTAAGAAATGAGGGAGATTTTATTGCGACTCAATCAATTTGAAGCTGAGACATTCTGCCTTCTATTTCTGTGGCTTGTTTATTTTTAAACGGACAACATAGTACTGTATATCATTGCGTTCGGAGTGGCGAGGCCTAACTTGACGTATTATCTATTTTTCGATAGGATGTGCTGTGACCTAATTAACAATTAAAAATGGCCGCCAATTGTTTATTATTCATTAAAAGTATGTCATATCGCTAACAAACCTGATAAGATGTAACTTTATTGTGCATTTTGGTAACAGGAAAGTAAAAGTCACATTCCTCTTTCGATAGATTGTCGACAGGATCGAGATGATTGACTTCATTGCACCAGGTTTTATCCCATATGGTTCTGTCTCTTTCCGCATTGCGGCCTGCCAAAAGCATCGCACAAAGCATGAGAGTCTCCAAGTCTCTGAGAAAAATGCACTTGACTTTTAAGACTTTTCGATAGGATGTGCTGTGACCTATTTAACAGTTATAAATAGCTGCCCTTTTATCTATATATATAAAAGAGAATCTCCGTCTGTCTGTATGTGTGTCCTTTTAGCGTTCGCGAATGGTCCATCCGATTGAGATGAAATTTTCTACACGTCTTCTTATCATTCCCGTGCTGCCAACTGTCATAGTTTTTTTTAGTGTACAAACATGTTTTCTTATTATTATTTAATATTTAATTTACATTATAATGTATATATAGCGAGAGGACATAACTTCTAATAGAATTGCTATATATGTAAAATTGTTGCATATTTCTCAAATAGGTGGACCTTTTCGCTACAGTTATCTACAGGCATATGCGTTATAATTCTCCTCCTCCTCCTCCTCTCCCCTCCTCCTCCTACCCCTCCTCCTCCAAGAAACCAGGCCTCCAGGGCCAAGAAACAATTGAAAATTCAGGCGTCACTAGAAATGTCTGGGCTCCTCAATTGTTTACCCCTGAATTTAAGTATAAACTGTCTGGGGTAGAAAGATGTAAAGGTAATATAAGTCTAGGATACACAGAGTTCAAGAAATGATGGCTGATTATTATATTCCTAATGCCTAGTGTCAGATGGGTAAAAGATCTCGTGGTTGACCTCTACAGGTATTGTCACTGTACGGTCCATTCAACAATGAACCTGGTAACAGACAAAGGCTTGGCCTCTTTTCCACCAGCAGGCTGACTATGACAGCTGTAAGAAATGCACTCCATAAACACTCCATCAATTTCTTAGATACTGAAGGATGATGCTTCTAACAACATAAGCACAAAGTACAAAGATGTGTGTAAGTGGCACATGATTGATACAGACATTGATATTGCACCTTGGGGGCAAGTTGCAGCTGATCGCATTGCATTGATCAGAAATAGAATAAAGGCAAAGGAGAAAATGATTGCAGATAGGTCACACATGAGTGTGTAAGATGTCACATGGTGGAAATGATCATGTGTTCACGTGCATTCACTGTGGACGAATATTTACTGTGCGAATTGGACTGATCAGTCACATTGTAACAATGTAACAATCTATCATGTGTCAAGATGACAAGGTGCCAGTTAATGCCTAATAAAACTGTTCTATACTTGTACATGTTAGAAGAATGCTGAACAGTTGTGTTCATGTGGGTGTTTTTAGATTGCATTATTTCCTGAATTGATTATATAATTCATGCTTCATGAAACACTATCATTTTCAGCATCTTTCAGTTGATTATGATCTGTGGTAGTGTGTGGCATGGATTTAAAAAAACCCAGCATGCCAGTCACCTGGAAATTTCAACCTGGGTTGCTTTCTTAGCCCTTATTTGAAAAAAAAAACACAGTAACAAACAAAATCTGCTGGCTCCTGAGAAAAAGGAGCTGGCTGCCAAATTATGTTTAGATTTTTCTACCCCTGGTGTGTAGGACAGTAGTTTGCCAACAGCAGTTCTCTTTCTCATTTGGGAGATGAAAGGCAGCAGTATTGTAACATGCTGTTTTACTGTAGACCCATCATCTTAAATTGGGTACCAAAGATTTCTGTGGGGAGAAAGTGGTGACAAAGAAGGAAAACTGCCCATAGGAGCTGACTTGTGTCTCTCATATCTAAACACTTGGCTCTCTTATAGCTGTGAGTTCCATGTGATTTCCAGTTACTATTACTTGTTTAAATCACTGGGAATTTATTCAGCTAATAGAAGACTCTAATGGTTTGGCCATATCTTGAGACATGAAGAAATACCAGAGTACCAGAAGCCAAAATTGTGTGTGTGTGTGTGTGTGTTAGGGGGGGGAGAGGAGGGGGGGGAAGGGGTAGACCAAGGAAAACATTGCTAAAACAGGCAAACAGTGATCTATCAGCACATGGAGTTAAAGAGAATAACACAACTATGGGATGGTCAGGAAGCTTCATGACCAGCCTACAGGCTGAAACACTTAATGATGATGGTGATGATATTCTTTAGATCAATATAAACACGTAAAAGGCAGTTGCAAGTTTATGCCCAGGGTAGGTGGCTTCGTCATGCTAAATAACCACCACAGTGTGGGACATATGAAGTTTTGTAACAGAGGATTTCTGTGAGTTCTTTGCTGTCAGAAAATGAATACCTGCTTTTCTGTAGAATATAAGTAGATGGAAAGTAATTATGATGTTTTCATTGCTTCTAATATTCTGATTTATGTTTTTTAACCATTTATAAATATGCGTGTGTCTGCATTAAGAAATAATTCCAGATGTACAAATAATACATTTATTCATGATTTTCAGACCAATGAAAGGATGGTAAATAGAATTCAGCATGTGAAAAAACTGATTAAGAGATACAAACGTGATAAGAGGTATGTGGGATACTTTGTCAGTATAGTTTTAGAGAATTGCATTGAAATCATTTTTTGCCATAGTTGTTGTCAGAAAGACTGTTATGAAATGTTATATACAATCTGTTCTCTGTTCTGCTGTCTGGCTGTAAATCTTAGAATGAGGATTAAAAAATCGGAAAGGGCTTGGAAGCAAAGGAGATGTGGTTTCTCAGACAAATGTTACAAATACCTTGGACTGCCAGAGTAAATAAGTGCATTGAAAGAGGCTACGGAAATAGAACATTATATACAACAAAAAAGAAAGAGACAAACAATGTTCTGAGAGAGAAGATGAACGAGAAGAGAGACATTGGAAAACATCGTGACAACTGGAAAGAACAGCAGTGAAAGAGACAGCAGACTGAGAGATGGTGACGTGGAGGAAAGTCACTATTAGAATTGATCCAGAAAACAAAGACCGAGATCTGTGGAGATTCTTGGAACACCTATGCCAATTGACATGGTACATGGTTATGACGAGTTTGTTTGCTGGGGCAGTTTTAATGAGTAGCATAAACCCCAGTCCCTCAGTCATTTATAATATATGTATGTATGCCTGAATAAAAAAAAAAAATGAGATTTTTCCAGAAATATAAATAATACTTGGTGTCCTTGTTGAAGAGTGTGTTCTGTCTGCAGGTTTTTGGCCAGCCGTCTTGATGAGCATGGTGATAATTACAGAGACGCCCAAGTTCCACAAATGTGGGAGGTGAGAGATTACCCTTGTTGAGTATTTTGTCCAGTCACTGGTTTAACTTTGCAGATGTATAGTTAGTTGCATATCCTTTACAGGACATCAAGGTCAACCTTAGCATTTTTTAGCTGTTTGTGATTTCTTGGCAAGGTTATGTTAAGAAGTTTGCCATTGCTTTCTGTACGACCAGCACTCATACCATTCTATGAAAACCAATGCAAAGCAGTCTGTTACCAAATTGCATGTGGTTTGAATGCGGTTTTGTCCACCAATGGTGATTCCTCTTATATCTTCTAAATTTCTAACAATATTTTCAATTAGTGAACATCGCTGCAGCGGCAAGGGACATTTTACAACTGAAAATGGAAGTATTTTCATTTATTCTGGTAGAGATGTCGGAGGCCAGAGGGGAGTGGCATTTTGTTTAGATAAGACAACTGCAAAAGCTTTAATGGGATATAATCCAGTTAGTGATAGAATCCTCACTATTAGACTTAAAGGCCGTCCAAAAACACAACTCTCATACAGATATATGCACCTACTTCAACAGCAGAGGAGGACGAAATTGAAGATTTTTACAACACACTACAAGACACATTAAATAAGATTGGTCATAATGATATTGCAATAATAATGGGAGATTTTAATGCTAAAGTAGGTGCAGGAAGAGCTGAAAATGAGAGACACGTTTTAGGAAAATTTGGATTAGGAAATAGAAATGATGCAGGTGACAAATTAATTGAATTTTGCACAGAAAATGAGTTAACGATAGCCAACACACTTTTTAAACAACATCCAAGAAGACTCTTCACATGGAAGTCTCCAGACAGTTTTGCAAAAAATCAGATAGATTATATTTTAATACAAATAAGATGGAGATCAAGCATAACATCTGCAAAAACCCTACGAAGTGCAGACTGTGATACAGATCATCAGTTATTAGAAGCAGATCTGAAATTAAAACTCAAAAAGCTTACCCGAGGACCAAGGCCACTTCGTTTTGATCTCACACAAATACCGGACGCATACAACATAGAAGTTAGGAATCGCTTTGGGGTCTTGATGTCTGTACAAGAAGAAATGACACCTGATGAACTGGCAGTACAAGCTAGAGATATCTTGATAACTGCAGCCAAAGATTTCATTCCGACCAAGAGAAAGCAACTTAAGCCATGGATTACATCAGACACGTTAGAATTAATAAAACAACGAAGGGAGCTGAAACAGAAAGGAGATGAATCCGATAGCAGGATGAAGTATAAATCTTTAACTCGAGAAATAAGAAAGAACACAAGAAAGGACAAAAATCAATATATACAAGATTGCTGTACCAGAATAGAGCAATATCATAAGGCTGGAAGAGATTATGAAATGTTCAAGGAAATGAAGTTATTGACAAGAAATGTTCAACCTCAATTGAATGTTATCTGTGACAAGATGGGAAATACCTTAACAGAATCTAGACAAATTCTAGAAAGATGGCAGGAATACTGCAGTGGAATGTATGATATGAGTGACAGTGAGGATATGAATGAGATACATGAGCCAATGACAGCAGAGACAGAACCTGAACCCTCATTAGATGAAATTGCTTGGGCTATAAGGAACCTGAAGAATGGTAAATCACCTGGATGTGATGAGATACCAGCTGAACTAATTAAAGCAGGAGGAGAAGAAAGCATACACATATATCATGCATTATGTACAAAGATTTGGAAATATGGTATATGGCCAAAAGATTGGAAGAGAACTATCTTTATTCCAATACCAAAAAAGGGCAACCTGAAATTATGCACCAACTATAGAACTGTTGCCCTGATAAGTCATGCAAGTAAAATTCTACTAAAAGTCATAATGCGAAGACTTAGTAAGAAAATGGAAGAAGAGATTAACAGTAGTTCAAGCTGGATTTAGACAAGGAAGAGGAACAAGAGATCACATATTCAACATGCGTTTAATAATAGAGAAGTGCAGAGAATTTAATGTAAACCTATTCTCATGTTTTGTGGATTATTCAAAGGCATTTGACTGTGTACAGCATCAGAAACTTTGGGAAATCATGAGGAATATGGGCTTTCCTTCACATGTAGTACATCTCATAAAAATGCTATATCTAGACCAACAAGCAGCAGTTAGAATAGATGGCGAGACATCAGATTGGTTTGACATCAAGCAAGGAGTCCGTCAGGGCTGCGTGCTGTCACCCTATTTGTTTAACCTGTATGCCGAAAATATAATGAGAAATGTAAGAGATGATATAAACAGGGAGCCATATGATGCCCTAAATATCGGCGGTCATGACATACCAGAGATTCGATATGCTGATGATACAGTATTACTATCCACAACACAGAATGGCATAGAAAACCTAATAGCCTCAACACAATTGAATAGTGAAAATCACAACTTATATCTTAACATAGCAAAAACTAAGATAATGCATACAGATAAAACTACTATGGAGAAAGAAATATACATTAATGGGAGAAAATTGGAGGTGGTGGAAAATTTTGAATATCTTGGGTCATTGATTACGAATAATGGTGACACAATGAAAGAAATTAAACGGCGACTATCCATTGCTCTTCAAAGACTAAAACAGATGAATACATTATGGTGTGGGACAGACAGAACTACAAAAATTAGATTTTTAAGAGCATGCATCTTTCCCATTGCAACATACGCCTGTGAGACATGGACACTTACTAAACAAGCTGAACAGCGCATACATGCCTTTGAATATAAATGTTATAGACGAGTTCTAAGAATATCTTGGGTAAAGAAAAGAACAAATGCATCCATACTTCAAGAGTTGAATATTGAGGAGGGATGGCTATTAAAGACGATAAAACAAAGAAAATTGAAGTATTTTGGTCACTTGAAACGTCACGACAGTTTGGAGAGAACAATAATGGAAGGGTATATGCCTGGGAAGAGAGGAAGAGGAAGGCCAAAGAGAAGATGGGTGCAGGATGTGGCGGATGATCTCCAGATGGGTGTATCAGATGCGGGACATCTTGCTTGTGATCTAGAAGTTTTCCGGAAGGTTGTTATGGGAGCGAGGTTCTGCAAAGGACATGCTACTGAATGAATGAATGAATGAATTTTCACTTTTAGATTGTGTTACATATTTACAAATATTTATTATTTGCACTGTTTCAAGTATCAGATTATGATTTTATACACTCAGGAAGATCAGTTTTACGGCAATTTGAGAACATCTGGCATGGGCTCTGATTCAGAGACAGACACAAAAGGTCGATTTGAACACAGATCTGCCCTATCCTCAATCCAGCCTTTGTTGCAAGCACATGGACTTGGGGGCATGGATGCCGGAGCTAAAACACGAAAGGTATTTGTTATTGTTTTTGTGTGTGGCATGGTGGATTTATAATTATAAGGCTGTCCCTACCGGGAGAGTTTACACCACTTGTCTGATTTTCTGTGAATTGATAGAATATGATTTTTTTAGCTACTGTAAAGAAGGTAGTCTGCCGTAATCCTTCTTAGCAGTGACCATACTGATTCAATGACTGTAGTCATTGTCTCCATAAAGAGATCCTCTGCCTGCCAACATGAAACTAGAGACCATAACCAACAACGATCTGTTGTCTGCTGTTCACCTACATTCACGATTTCACGCAACCACGATTTGTGGAGGGGGGGGGGGGGGGGTGTTGAATAAACAGGTATTCTACCCTGCCCGGCTAGTAGAGAGAAGTTGACACCTTACTTCTTTGATAGGGGGTAACCCTATCTTGCCATCTTGGGTTGAACACATGGTATAATTGAAATGAGAATACAGAGCTAATCCACGGCACTAGTGATTGTGTGAGATGGTAAAATACGACCCATGCTTATCAGCATGGCACATCATGATGATGTATACGAGTGTATTGAATGTCTAGCTTTTTTGGTGAGGGTGGAAAAATATGCGGGATCTGTGTCACATTGTGTGTTAAATATCTCTTGGAACTTGAAAATTGAAAAGAGCAGACTAGTCTAGCCTCTGCCAGAATATAACAAATACTTATGAAGTGTATTTAAGTGCCCTTCATTTTGTTACACTGTTACTGATATGGGTAGAAGTATGTTTAAAGATATTGTCATAAAATGACAGTTGCTGCATTTATAAAAACAAAATAGAAGATAATATATATAGGTTTGACAGTTTATATAGTAAAGTAGTATATATGGTAAATTAATGGCAGATATGTTAAAATGTGCTGTCAATGATCAGATTTGCATCACTGATGTCTTCATTAATTTTTAAGAGTCACATGATTATTTTTTAATCTACAGCATTAGATTGTAATGTAATACAACAAGTAGTCTTAAGTTTATTTATGTGTATTTTGTAAATTATTTATTTGTCTTTGTTGTCACAAATGTTTATAGATAAAGACAGAAAAGGAGAAAGACCCAAATGCTCCCAAGAAACCAGCTAATGCCTTTCTCATGTTCTGCACAACACAACGTACTGTAGTACAAGAGGAATACTTCAAGGTAAATTTGCTTCTCCTCTTTTTTATTCAAAGACAGTTAACACTAGTGTAAAAGTTATTAATCAGGATGTTTCCACCAAAGTGCAGAAATATTGCATCACATTTGTAAATGGATAACACAGTTATTGCCCTACAAAAAAGCTTTGAGGAGCTAAGTAAAAGGAGAATTTAGGTTGAGGCAAATCCTAGTGTAATATGATAGTCCTTCAATCTATTTAATCAATCAGCACTTGTTTGCTATTTATGTTTTACTGAAAAAATATTGTGCCATCTTTTCTTCCTCTTTTCCCTCACTCATTCTTGTGATTTTAAATACATATATCTTTATTATATGTAAGAATTCTGGCCAGTTATCTCACAACATAACTAAATGTTAGTGACGTTTTGAGGAAGTTGCTATTCCTGTTTTCAGACACTCACACACAAGGAAAACATATCTTCACACTTGGAGCTCATTCATACAAAAGCTATCTAACTGAAAATGATGAATGAAGAAATTTATTTTGAATCGTTACTAACATTGACCTTTTTTGTTTTTGCTGAATAGACCAGAGTTCTCCCATAAACTATAACGGGACAGTCCCTGAACTTGTGTAATCATCATTATATAGCAGGTTCCTTGGAGAACATTACTTCCATCACCGCCTACAGGTTTCTTGATCCTTTGTCGATTTTTTTGTCTCGTGCATTTTCGTGCCCAAGGTGTCTGCAATCTTCTGTGTCCATCTTCTTGCTGGTCGATTCTGGCATCTTCTTTCAGGAACCATGCCTTCCGTCATCATTTTTCCAAACCACTGTGATGTTTAATATGGCTAAAGTATTTTAGTTCCCGTTTGTGATTATAAATCTAGTTTTTTTTTAATGTTCTGATCCTGAATGTCAGTAATTGTCTTCATCTTGGTCCACAATATCCTTTTGTAATCATTAAATGTACATTGTTTATGAGGTTTGATGTAGTACTACACATTTTAATTGTGATGTGTTAAAACTATTCATCACCATGTTGCAGGCAATAATTCTATGATATCTGCGTGTAGTGTTTTTCCTGTAAATGGGTATTCCCAGCCAACAAAAAGTAGCGGAGCAGAACTTCTCTTAAATGGCATTGTGATGAAGTGGTTTCTTCTCACCTCCCAGTGGCTGATCGTCTCAGCTGGTTGAGCGTATCATGCACTATTGATGACTGAAAGATGAGTGATTGGAAGGGCTGAATATAAGAAGGGCCCGCGTGCCAAATTTGTAAGCCTTTCAAAATAAAGTTGAATTGAATTGAGGACCGTGCAACCAAGCACGCTTCGAGACTGCAAGAGTTATAGCAAATGCCCATGATGTTGGTAGACATTCAGCACCCAAGCCTTGCACACATGCTTGGAGACCTCATTTGTATGATCAACATGAGTGTGTTGCTTGCCTACTGGAATAAAAACAAAGTTATCAGTGTTCTCCAAATTCATGTCATATAAGAGAACAACTGGATTGACAGGATTTGTGCAACAAGGATCCTTGAATTTTTTTTTTTTTTAAATTCGCATATCCTTTACAGGACATCGCTGTCAATAGCAGCATCTTTCAGCTGTCTGTTGATTTCTTGGCAAGATTACGCTCAGTAGTTTGCCATTGCTTTCTGAGCGGCCGGCTCAAGTTATCCCGCAAGTCACCAGCCGGGGTAGAACCGCTTCCAGTTCTCACCCGCTACGAGACTCTGCTTGATAAACAGGATTACGGAGAAAGTGGTGTAACCCCTCGGCCATCCTTGAATTACCATATTAAAATTGGGATGAATTATTAGTTTCATGTTAAATTCATTTTTCTTTGGTGGGATACATAATGTATTAACATGGACATCTGCAACAGAAAAATAAGCAGCAGTTTTATTTGCTTTGGGTTGGTTGTGAACCCTCTGAAAATGTTTTTATTCTTAAGAATGATGCATTGATGGTCATGTTATTTGAGCCCTGAAAAAAAGACTTGCATCTATTGAAATGATGTTGGTGTACAGACTTTTCTCCCAACCCGGTACCCAAGTGCCATCTGGGAAAGCTCTCCTTGTGCTCTCAAAGCTCAGAAACCTGCTGGGTATGCAAGACCAGTACTGAAACTTCACATCGGCTTAATGTAAGTTAGTTATATTGTTTTATCTGTTGTGTGAACTTGATCAATTACGATAACAGAGGGGTATTGTGTGTACTGATTGAAGTCAGTTGTCTGTATAATCTTCATCACAGGAGCACAAGGAAGAGATTGCTCACCATGAACTCACAAAATCATTAGCCCAACAGTGGAATGCTTTAGTTCCGGAGGAGAAAAGGGTAAGAGATTACTCATTTTTTTAAAACAATGGAATATTTGTACTTGACATTTATATAGAATATTATATAGAATCGTCTTCTGCCCTTTATCCCGTCTTGCCACATAGGCCCTCAAGCAACCTACGCCAGGTTGCCTTGTCTGTTGCTATCTCCTGCAGCCTGCACCATGACCTCCCCATCTTATTCATCACTGTCTCTGATTCTTTTCTACAAATGTTTTGATGTCTATTTCGTTTGTACTGTGGGTTCCAATTGAAGGACTTTCTAGTTGCCCTATTATCAGGTTTTCTCGATGTGATCTATCCAGCGCCAGCTTCTTTCCCCTCACTTCATGGCTTGTTGGAGCCTGTCTAGTTCTCTCCCTAAGCCTCACATTAGTGTTTTGTTATACCTTTGCATGCTTTCTATTCTGTACAAGCACCAGTTAAGGAATGTTTGTAGTTTATTTATAATTGTTGTAGTCTTTCTCCATTTTGATAATCCATATAGCAGTACTCATTTAGTATTAGAGTTAAATATTCTAAGTTTGGTCAGTCTTAATTTCTTTTGACTTCCACAAATGTCCTAGTGCAACGAAAGCTCCTCTTGCCTGTTGTATTCTTCTTCTTTTGCGTTCATCCTGATTTTTTTTTTTGGATGTGACTGCGTTGTGCCTGTTTACAGCAGAGCTGCGTTCTTGCGCCGTCAGGCCGACACATCCGACTTCGGCGGGCATTTGTAGACCAGGTTAACCTTCCCGGGCCTGTTGTATTAACATTTCTGTCTGTTCCTCCATATTCCCTATCAATGTTGTCTCAGGCCTTTTCATAGTCGACAAATCCAATGTAGAGTGGCAAGTTCAGTTGAAGGCTTTGCTTTACAATATGTAATGTGGTTATCTGGTTAGTGCAGGATCTGTTTGGTCAGAAGTGTGCCTGTTCATCCCTTAGTTTGTCAACAGTCTCTGCAAAATTATTTGTGCAGTAATTCTGTTAAAGTGTTTATATTGGCTTTAACTCTGGTATGCCATATGGACCAGCAGCTTTCCCATCCTTCAGAATACTGATAGCATTACTAATTTCTATTTTAGATGGTGTCTCATTGTTGATATCCGGCTCCACTTCTACAGGTTGGATGTCTGAAGGTTCTATTGGGACTGGCCTATTCAGAAATATCATCAAAGTTTTCACCTCCATCTATCAATTTAATCTTTAATGTTGGTGAGCACTTCCTAACACTATTTTTTATTAGTCGACTTAGTTGATTGTCTTTGCCTATTTTCTAGGTAATGCTGTAAAGGTCTCGGAAACTTCCTTTTGCTGATGCTACTTTGCTGCCTCTGATATACCAGCTAAATGTTTTCTTTTATCCACCTTCATATGCTTCCTTCTTAGTTTTTCTACGAGCAGTTTATAACATATATAGACAACATATGTAAAGAAACCAGCCAAACAGAGACCGCAAGAACACCGCATGATGAGAACACAGAAGAAGAACCATCTGCAAGTCTAACCATTAGAGAACTCCTGTTTGCGGATGACCAAGCACAAATAGCAAAATCAGAAGCTGAATTACAAGACCACATGAATAGTTTAAACGAAATGTGTAGGGAACATAACATGAAAATTAACACAAATAAAACAGAGATATTGATTATAACTAAAGAAGAAAAGCAACAACGATTCACCTAAACAAACATCTCTTGAAACAAGTAAAGAGTTTCAAGTACCTAGGAAGTATAATATCAAATGGCAAATCAAAAGACGAGATCGAAAATAGATGCAATAAGGCAAACCAACTCATTGGACAAATGGCACCAATACTAAAGAACAAACATGTATCAATAACTACTAAGAAAGCACTTTACAACACAATCTTCCTACCAACTCTATGTTACCAATGCCAAACCTGGACAATGACAGAAAAAGAGAAAAGAAAAATCACAACAACAGAAATGAGATTCCTAAGAAGAATACTCAATATATCAAGAAGAGATAAGATCAGAAATGGAGAAATAGTGGGGGTATAGCTGCACTAGATTTTATTAGAAGGCAGCTAGTCAAATGGTTTGGCCATGCAAGTAGGTTACCAACTAACAGTATACCACAACAAGCAATGATGTACAGACCAGAGGGAAGCAGAGGAAGAGACCGACCATGTAAACGATGGACGCAGGTAATAACAGAGTCCATGAGAATATCGATACATGAAGCCCATAAGCGGGCACTCTCCCGCTGTGTATACTTCACCTCGACACTGCAAGGTACAAGAGGAACATGATGAGATGAGATGAGATACGCTTCCTAACTTCTTTATTAGCTTCTGTGTATTTTTCCTTGGTTCTGGCTTTAGCAGCTCTGGTTTGCTATATTTAAATTTGCTTTTTTACTTTTCCTTCCTTCTATTTTTAAAGATATGCAGCATTATCCATGCTTTAGGTTTTCATTCCCTTTTTTTTATATTGACTTATTTTCATGATTTATTCCACATGCTGTTAGTCTTCTGCCCGGACTCAAATCCTAACCCTCGTCTACTGACTGTTGCAGGACTTGGTTCTTATTAGAGACTGACCATAATTCTTTCATTAGCTTCTTGATTTCTAAGATTGTATTCATTTCCATGTTTATGAGATATGTATATTTTTGTGTTTCAACTTAATTTGTTGATGAATTCTGTTCTCACAACAATGCCTGCAGCTGAACACTTTCTTGACTTATTCTTAACCTGTCAAGAGTGACTTCAGCTGAATACTTTCTTGACTAATTCTAAACCTTTCAACAATGACTTCAGCTGAATACTTTCTTGACTAATAAATATACTCATCAATGACCCCCCAAGTAATAGATTTTGTAACTAATTCTATACCTAACAACAATTACCACAACTAAACACTTGATTAATTACTACACCCAGCAGACAGCAGATGTACACTTTCATGACTAATTTTGTACCTAGCAACAATGATGGGAACTAAACACTTGCTCAGCCATTTCCATCAAAACCATAACTGCAACTAAAAACTTTCTTAATTAATTCTATACCTAGCAACAATAATTGTTACTAAACACTTAGTTGAATAATTATATACCTAGCAACTCATATGTTTAACTGTCTGCAGCTAAACACTTTCTTGATTAATTTTATACCTAGCAACAGTGCCACAACTAAACACTTTCTTGATTAATTTTATACCTAGCAACAGTGCCACAACTAAACACTTTTCTTGACTAATTCTATACATAGCAGCAATGACACAAGTAAACACTGCTTGACTAATTATGTACCAACACAAATTTCACAACTAAACACTTTCTTAATTAATTCTATACCTAGCAACAATAATTGTTACTAAACACTTAGTTGAATAATTATATACCTAGCAACTCATATGTTTAACTGTCTGCAGCTAAACACTTTCTTGATTAATTTTATACCTAGCAACAGTGCCACAACTAAACACTTTTCTTGACTAACTCTATACCTAGCATGCAATATGACTAATTCTATACCTAGCAGCAATGACACAAGTAAACACTGCTTGACTAATTATGTACCAACACAAATGTCACAACTAAACACTTTCTTGGTGAATTCTTTACAATGACACAACTTAACACTTTCTTGATGAATTAGTATTCTTCTTCTGCTGCATTCATCCGGAAAGTTTTTTGGATGTGATTGCGTTGTCCCTGTTTACGGCAGAGTTGCTTTCTTGCGCTGTTAGGCCGACACATCCGACTTCTGCAGGCATTTGTTGACCGGGTTAACCTTCCCAGGTGATGAATTCTATACCTGGCAACAATGAGACAACTAAACACTTCCTTGATGAATTCTATACCTAGCAACAATGACACAACTAAACACTTTCTTCTTGACAAATTCTATACTTAGCAACAATGACACAACTAAACACTGTCTTGACTAATTTTGTACCTAGCAACAGTGACACAACTAACCACTTTCTTGACTAATTCAATTATAAATGACACAACACTAATTTTCCTTGTGTCACTTCCCACTAAGTATACCACTATGTATTATTGGTGGTTTCATATTATATAACACATAATTTTTTTTAAAAATAAAAGTATTACACTCATATATGGTTCCATATCATATAACACATTATTCTTTATAAAAGTAAGTATTACACTCAAATATGGTTCCATATCATATAAGACATTATTCTTTTGAAAAGTATTATACTCATGCAGGAACTGGTCAGCATATGGTGATTTCATTTTATAGAATGGGATAATCTTTTAGTGAAGTCACTTATCTCTGTACACATACAGATACACTCTTGATTGCCATTCTGCTTATATTCTACCAGGTCTATTATGAAATGTATGAAAGAGAAAAAGAAAGATATGAACGTGAGATGCGCAACTACAAACCTAAAACTGAACCAGGAAGTGAAGCCAGTACGGCCGCAGCTTCAGAACTCTGTACACCTTCCACTACTGAACTCATTGACACATCTGTGAAAGAGGAATTGGATGTTTGAGATTGGCTTCTTATGTAACTGAGCTGCAGTACCAATTACTTCAGGAGTTAAGACTCCTGGTCTGAGGGTTATTCAGCTTAAGGCTATTCACTGCCAGATATGTTGTGTGTTGGGTTGAGAATATGTGACAGTTGTGAGCTGTATTTTTCAGCAGAAGAGTATAAATAACAATCTGTAAAGTCTTTGTTTAGTCATAGGTTATATTTACAATTGAGCATCATTTGAATATGTGTGAAGATTGTGTTGTGTTTGTACACCACATGTAAGAGAGTACAAAGGGGTTATATTTCAAAGAGGAGAAGTATAAAACAAGTGCACATTTTTTAATGTGTGATGTAGGATTATATAAGGTTGGAATATTGTTATTTCTTATTTGAACCCAGTGGTTTTTGGTTTGCAGAGTGAGGTGATCATTTTGTTCTTACATTCAGTGTCTATGATTGAGCATCATGTGAAATGTAATTTAGATTTTTATGCAAGATTTAAATGCGATGTGTAGTGGATTGGAATGTTAAGACTTCTCAGATAAGAGTACAAAAACATGGGGCATCCAGACGGCACAGTATGCACATTAAAAATCAGACATTTTGAAATAGCAAACAGCAGGCTGGAATAAGCCACTGCTGGAGCTAAATTTCAAACATTAAAAAAATCTATCAACAGACAAGTTGATACCTTGCTCTGTGAATACTATAATTTCCATCACATTACCCCTATGATCCACAACTGGGATATGAGTTGATTTGATTTTGGTTTGTATTTTATGTGTCTGTACGATATGTAGTGTGTTATTTTATTGAAATGTAATTAATTCCTGCGCCATCCATTTAACTTTCACAATTTTGTAGTTGATGGTGAAGCTTGATTGAACCGCACACTAACTTGGGGACAAGCAATTTATTTCTAATTACTTTTATAGGTGTATTGTTTTTTCTGCCCCATCATGAAAATAGTAACTATCTGGTGCTTTATTGTAATGTATTTCATTGTTATAAAAGCAAGCAGATGTTTTTCAACAACTTAGCTATTCCTCCTATTTATACTGTAGACATTTACAAAATTTTGTTGAAACGTTTTGTCTTGTATTGCCTCTTCTGGTAGTGTCACTAGCGTGTAATTTGTCACAATGCACACTGTGTCCATCGTACTGACAAATAAATAAGTCCTGGAGCAGAACCCTCGTATAGTTGGCAAAGATGGACAAGATGTTTTATCTCTCTTGGCTTTTCATTTCTCTGTTTTCATTGATAAGATGATAAATACTTATTATTTATTTATTGTTTTTATTAATTGTAAAATTGTACATGAAAAGCTGATATGAAGAGTGGTGTTTTGTGTTGTTTCATCTTATTGTTGGTATTTGTGTGCTGTTTCATCTTGTTGTTGGCATTTTGGTACTTTGTCACTTTATTGCACAAGACCATAATATTGAAAGCTTTATTTGTTTACACTAACTGGCTTTTAATGCTTTATGTATGTGGTGATGATGATACTGATGTGTGCAATCTAATTTATAACAGCATATGTGTTTAGTGTTGGAAGCTTTCCTCACAGGTCACAGCTGTCAATTGAAGAATTGAGCTGTTAACTCTTTAAAGATTTCTTGTTAGAGGTTAAAGAACTATCATTATAAGGAGTTAGTATGGCTGAAATCCTTTACAAATATGTGCAGCCTAATAGTTAGATGTCTGTGTGTGCAAAGTAATATTTGGTTAAACTGAGTTGTGGATGAGATGATGTTTGAATTGGTGATGTTAGTAAAAACTGACAGCTGTTTGAACTGTGTAACTTGAAGGAGGAGGAAGTGTGGTGGAGAGATTGTCCAAGAACCATATCTATCACATGTCCCTCTGATCTTGTGAGTAGTGAGATAGGATACCTGGCCAGCTCAGATAAGACTGAAAAACATGATGTCCCATGCACAGGTTGTGCATGGCAGTTAAATATCTCACCTGGTCTAGGGGTTATACTACTTTCTCCGTAATCCCATATACTCTCGCGAGTAATGTGACGTTGCGTGAGAATCTGTAGCGGTTCTCTCCACATCGGTAATTTACGGGGTATGTGAGCCGGTCGCTCAGAAATCAATGGCAAACTACTGAGCGTAATCTTGTCAAGAAATCAACAATCAGCTGAAAGATGCTGATGTTGACAGTGATGTCCTGTAAAGGATATGCAAACCAAATAAGGCCATGAGTATGCTGCTCTGGCAAAATTGTCAGGGAATCAAACATGGCCACGGGTTAGAGCCCGTTACCTGGGTATGGCACCTGTGTGGAGGAAACACATAACTCAAATGCATGCCAACTTGAAGAATTTATAACTTGAAAACAACAACAAAGCCATATTAAATATAAAATATGAATAATACTCAATTTATCAGCTTAATTTTCAGTTGAGTATAGTTTACATTGTCATGGTTGAGTGATGTAATTCGATGATTCAAATACTGACAGATTGTACACAGTAAAATATGAATGATCATTTATGTGTTGGTGGTATTGATATTGACACCACTTTATGATGGTGATCTTCTACACTGGACAGTTTGACCGCAATGTTGACTTCTCTTTCAGAAAGCAATGGCAAACTACTGAATGTAAAATTGCCTAGTAAACCAAGCTGGGGTTGATCGCAACATCCTCCGAAGGACATGCACATTTTCAAAAGCTTGACATTCAATGATGGTTAGAAAGCAAGCAAATGTTTAGAAGAAATACATAGTTTATAGTAAATACAACAAATTAAGTAAATTTAAACCCTCCACAGAATGTTGGTAGCTAAATTATAAAATAAAAATATATGCAGCATTGCTTATTAAAGTCTAAACTCTAGCCGGTGAGGCCACTTATTTCTCAAGATAAACAATCTTGTACTTCTCCAAGAGTTCAATGTCACGTTCCAGTTGCTTCAGTTGGTTCTCCATTCTCTCCTTCCTGTATTTCCTACCCAAGGTGTCTGTGACTATTGACAAGCTTTGATACTGGTCTTGTAGATCCTCCCAATTTGTCTTCAGACCATCCAGAATAGTTTTATGCTCTAACGCTGACAACTGCCTCAGTGATCCTTCCATGAATTTTTCGGCCACGTACTTGTCATATTCATCCTTTGCCCTGTTCAGCTCTTCTTTGCGCCTTGTTACATATACAGGAACTTCTCCATAATCCTGAAAGTAAATAAATATGTGCTTTGAAAATATGATACAACTAAAAATTAATTGGAAGATTGTGTTACAATATAAAATTCTTATATATTTATACATTGTGCACATTGTTTTCAACTCAATTCTTATATATTTATACATTGTGCACATTATATTCAAGTATATTACTTCAAGTTTAGAAGTTAATGTATCTGAAAGGTTGTGGTCCTCATCCCTTGCTTAGGAGTTACTGGATTCACTCCCAACATTATCATCATTATGTGTCCTGCAATGTGACAAAAAGAGAAATAGAGTGTTGAAGTGCTACATAGAACCTATACTTTTGTGTGGATGTGAAGCGTGGACAATAAGCAGTCAAGCTGAAAAACAGCTGATGGCTGTGGAAATGTGGTTTCTGGGGAAAATGCAAAGAATACCATAGACAGACAGAAAAACCAATGGACAAGCCCTTCAAGAAACAAATGAAGATCGTAAACTGATTAGAGTCAATAGATGTAGACAGTCACAATTTTTGGGCATATGAGAAGAAATGACTTGGAAGTACTTGGTGATGACTGGCAAGATCGAGGGGAAGAGACCATGGGGAAGACAGAGAAGTAAATACCTGGATGGCTTGGCCCCGTTGTATGGTCGAGACAAGAACACTAAGGTGATTCACGACTCTGGTGATCGAGTGAGATGGCAGAACATGACCGCCCATGCTTACCGGCATGGCACATGATGGATGGGTGAGTGGATGGATGGATGGATCGATCGATCTCAGCCATTGTCAGGATCATTTATACTGATGAAATTTCTGCTTCCCACCGTCTTAGGTCCTGTAGTATTATTTTCTTTCTCTGCCTCCATTACTTCCTTCACTGATTTTTACAGTCATTATATTTTCCACTGTCTCGCTTCTCAATATGTGCCCAAAGAACATTATTTGTCCCCAGTTTTTAAGTTGTATATAATGTTCTACTTTCATTAGCTTTTTCTAGGCACTCAGCTATCTCTGTATAGATCTGGGAGTTTTTATTATAGCCAATCATATCTAATGATATACCATGTTCCTCCTTTCTCATGGGTAGTGACGTCAATTATCTAGCCATTTTGGATAAGGGCACAAAAACAAATTATCAGGCGCAAGTTGTTTGAATTAAAAATCTCAATACAGTTGAAAATCAACAAGAATAGGTTGTAAGGTCGTTGACTTGGCAGATTTGCTAGGTAAGATCAGCACGGAGAGCCCCAAAAGAAAGAGATGTTGATGTGCTGAGACCTTTTCTGGCCTCTTCAAGGGACATTCTAGAGGTCAGCACCCACTCTTAAACTTCCTGTGTGCTGATGGTGGGTTACTGGGTTCATTCCCAACACCGGTCAGTTGGGCTTAAACTTTTCTTGTTCAGACAGCAATGGCAAGCTACTGAACGTAAAATACTTAGACAACCAACCTGAGGTTAATCACAACATCCTGCCCAGGACATACAACAGTGTTATGGGAACGTTCTGCCAACAGAAAAATCTGGCAAATGAAGAGAGAATCACTGCCATGATGATGTATGTCAAAAACCAAAAACCCTTGACTGAGAACTTTGCATGCTGCCAGATTGTAAGAAAGATGGCAACTCTACTAGATGATGGTTTATCAACAAATACCCAGTTCTTGTGCTACCCATCGGGCGCTGGAACGCCAATTATTCCTCCCCTAAAAAAAACGTCACTTCATTGCACCAGGTTTTATCCCATATGGCTCGGTCTCTTTCTGCAGCACAGAAAGCGTCTCACAAGCATGAACTCCATAGCTCTAGCGACGACCCACAGGATCTCCGAAAAATTTCATTCGTGAACCGAAGGATACGGTCTGGAATTGAACCTACATTTGGAGCCCGAGTCAAATGGCTTTACTACTTCAGGGAGACTCCCAAACAAGACTTTCTCCCCACGACGCTTGACAGCAAAAGTGGATGATGATGATGATGATGATATGATGACCCAGTCTTGCACACCCTGCATGAGAAACTCATGAACATCAACTTGAATGTTTTTCTTATCTGCCGGAAGGTAATCAAGTCATCACCAGTCTCTGATTCTTCAATTTAGGAAGAGTGAAAGTTAGTTGCTAGTCCATTACAGGATATTGAAATCAACCCCAACATTTTCGGCTGTTTCTGATGTTCTAGACAATTTTATGTTCATTAGTATGCCATTGATTGCGTATCCATTACGGGACGTTGAAGTCAACACCAGCATGTTTCAGCTGCTGTTGATGTACAAGGCAAGTGTTGCGTTCATTAGTTTGCCATTGCTTTCTGAACGACCAGCTCCCATACCAGCACGTTATAACGCAACGTGACACGGTCTGCTGCACAAATCGGTCGCAGCTGAGCTTCGAACGCCTGGTACCCGGCTCACGAACCACGTTCACAAGCCTTTAGCCACGGAGTTTAGTATGCCATTGCTGTCTGAATGGAAGATGCTCATGTCATTGTGACAATAGGTGCAAATCATTTACGGCTGACTTCAGACCCAGTATGTCAGGATTAGGGAAAATGTTCACTACTCCTAAGCCACAGACACTGACATGAAGAATGGACAGTTGAAATTCACTGGGATTCTACAACCAACCAGCATGTGACAAGAATACTGCTAGATTATAGGATTCTACAACCAACCAGCATGTAACAAGAATACTGCTACATTATAGGATTCTACAACCAACCAGCATGTGACAAGAATACTGCTAGATTATAGGATTCTACAACCAACCAGCATGTGACAAGAATACTGCTAGATTATAGGATTCTACAACCAACCAGCGTGTGACAAGAATACTGCTAGATTATAGGATTCTACAACCAGCCAGCGTATGACAAGAATACTGCTAGATTATAGGATTCTACAAATAACCAGCATGTGACAAGAATACTGCTAGATTATGGGATTCTACAACCAACCAGCATGTGACAAGAATACTGCTAGATTATAGGATTCTACAACCAGCCAGCATGTGACAAGAATACTGCTAGATTATAGGATTCTACAACCAACCAGCATGTGACAAGAATACTGCTAGATTATAGGATTCTACAACCAACCAGCATGTGACAAGAATACTGCTAGATTATAGGATTCTACAAATAACCAGCATGTGACAAGAATACTGCTAGATTATGGGATTCTACAACCAACCAGCATGTGACAAGAATACTGCTAGATTATGGGATTCTAGAAACAACCAACATGTGACAAGAATACTGCTAGATTATAGGATTCTACAACCAACCAGCATGTGACAAGAATACTGCTAGATTATAGGATTCTACAACCAACCAGCATGTGACAAGAATACTGCTAGATTATAGGATTCTACAACCAACCAGCATGTGACAAGAATACTGCTAGATTAGGATTCTACACCAACCGCATGTGAAAAGAATACTGCTAGTTTAAAGGATTCTACAACCAGCCACATGTGACAAGAATACTGCTAGTTTAAAGGATTCTACAACCAACAGCATGGGGACAAGAATACTGCTAATTATAGGATTCTACAACCAGCCAGCATGTGACAAGAATACTGCTAGATTATAGGATTCTAAAACCAGCCAGCATGTGACAAGAATACTGCTAGATTATAGGATTCTACACCAACAGCATGTGACAAGAATACTGCTAGATTATAGGATTCTACAACCAACAGCATGTGACAAAATACTGCTAGATTATGGGATTCTACACCCCAGCATGTGACAGAATATGCTAAATTATAGGATTCTACAACAACCAGCGTGTGACAAGAATAAAGTTAGATTATAGGATTCTACAACCAGCCAGCGTATGACAAGAATACTGCTAGATTATAGGATTCTACAACCAACCAGCATGTGACAAGAATACTGCTAGATTATAGGATTCTACAACCAACAGCATGTGACAAGAATACTGCTAGATTATAGGATTCTACAACCAGCCAGCATGTGACAAGAATACTGCTAGATTATAGGATTCTACAACCAGCCAGCATGTGACAAGAATACTGCTAGATTATAGGATTCTACAACCACCAGCATGTGACAAGAATACTGCTAGATTATAGGATTCTACAACCAACCAGCATGTGACAAGAATACTGCTAGATTATGGGATTCTACAACCACCAGCATGTGACAAGAAATGCTAGATTATAGGATTCTACAACCAACCAGCATGTGACAAGAATACTGCTAGATTATAGGATTCTACAACCAACCAGCATGTGAACAAGAATACGCTAGATTATAGGATTCTACAAACAACCAGTATGTTAAAGAAAAATACTAGATTATCAGATTCTAGAACCAACCAGCATGTTAAAAGAAAAATGCTACATTAAAAATTAATATTTTACTTAAAATAGCTGTCTACCTTTTTGTGCACATAAACAGGTTCATATCCTGACAAAACCAGGTCATGAGCATCCGCACGTCGCGTGTCAACATATCTCTTTGCTGGAATTTTCGGCAGTGAGAGAACATTTTTGACAGCATTGGCACAGATAAGACTCTCTGTTGTTCTCAGACCCATCAAAGGCAGGTCCCCATTCCTTGGAACAGCTGACTTCTTACGTTCTTCATCAGGGTAATGGAAACTTTGCCCTGGGTTTTAGAAAAGACGGGTGATCATTTGTATACAATTTTAACATTTAACTAGTCCCTATGAATCTCTGTGAAATGTAAAATATAAGATATGTATGCTCATACAAATCTCTAGTGATTCTTCAGCCACAGACACAACTGATCACAAACATAAGTAGTTGTCATTTTTTGCCACATGGAACATGCTGTGGCAATTGTAAAGTTGTGTGGACAGAGAGGTAGAGGAAGACAGTGAGAGAAGATTCTTTACAGCCTTATGTCATGGCACAGTTATCACAGAGATTGTGATAACTAGGCATGCGTGGAGGCATTGATAAAGGGCATGTGGTGTCAGTGATAGCCAGACATTGTGGAGGCTGATAACCGGGCATCTGTGGAGACAGTGATAACTGGGCATATGTTGTGACAGTGATAACTAGGCATGTGTGGTGGCAGTGATAAATAGGCATGTGATGACAGTGATAACTAGGCATGTGTGGAGGCAATGACAACTAGCTTGTGTGGAGGTAGTGATAATTACATGTGAGAAAGCAGTGATAACTAGGCATGTGTGGAGGTAGTGATAACTAGGCATGTGTGGGGGGCAGTGATAACTAGGCATGTGTGGGGGAAGTGGTAACCAGGCATGTGATGACAGTGGTAACCATGCATGTGTGGGGGAAGTGGTAACTAGGCATGTGTGAAAGCAGTGATAACTAGGTATGTCTGGGGGAGTGATAACTAGGCATGTGTGAAGGCAGTGATAACTAGGCATGTGTGGAGACAGTGATACCTAGGCATGTGTGGAGAAAGTGATAACTAGGTATGTTTGGAAACAGTGATAACTAGGCATGTGTGGAGAAAGTGATAACTACGCATGTGTGGGGGAAGTGATAACTAGGTATGTGTGGAGGCAGTGATAACTAGGCATATGTGAAAGCAGTGATAACTAGACATGTGAAAGCAGTGATAACTAGACGTGTGGAGGCAATGGTAACTAGGCATGTGTGGGGGAAGTGATAACTAGGCATGTGTGGGGGAAGTGGTAACTAGGCTTGTGTGGGGGAAGTTGTAACTAGGCATGTGAGGGGACAGTGATAACTAGGCATGTGTGGAGGAAGTGATAGCTAGGCATGTGAGGGGGCAGTGATAACTAGGCATGTGTGAAAGCAGTGATAACTATGCATGTGTGAAAGCAGTGATAACTAGGCAAGTGTGGGGGAAGTGATAACTAGGCATGTGTGGGGGGAGTGATAACTAGGCATGTGTGGGGGCAGTGATAACTAGGCATGTGTGGGGGAAGTGGTAACCAGGCATGTGATGACAGTGGTAACCAGGCATGTGTGGGGGAAGTGATAACTAGGCATGTGTGAAAGCAGTGATAACTAGGTATGTCTGGGGGAGTGATAACTAGGCATGTGTGGAGGTAGCGATAACTAGTCATTGTGAAAGCAGTGATAACTAGGTATTCTGGAGGAGTGATAACTAGGTATGTGTGAAGGCAGTGGTAACTAGGCATGTGTGGAGAAAGTGATAACTAGGCATGTGTGGAGACAGTGGTAACTAGGCATGTGTGGAGAAAGTGATAACTAGGCATGTGTGGTGACAGTGATAACTAGGCATGTGTGGAGACAGTGATAACTAGGCATGTGTGGAGACAGTGATAACTAGGCATGTGTGGAGAAAGTGATAACTAGGCATGTGTGGAGAAAGTGATAACTAGGCATGTGAGGAGAAAGTGCTAACTAGGCACGTGAGGAGAAAGTGCTAACAGCATGTGTGGAGAAAGTGATAACTAGGCATGTGTGGGTGAAGTGATAACTAGGCATGTGTGGGGGAAGTGATAACTAGGCATGTGTGGAGGCAGTGATAACTAGGTATACTAGGCATGTGTGGAGGCAGTGGTAACCAGGCATGTGTGGAGGCAGTGGTAACCCGACATGTATGAAGGCAGTGATAACTAGGCATGTGTGGGGGTAGTTATAACTAGGCATGTGAAGGCAGTGATAACTAGGCATGTGTGGAGGAAGTGATAACTAGGTATGTGTGGAGGCAGTGATAACTAGGCATGTCTGGAGGCAGTGATAACTAGGCATGTCTGGAGGCAGTGATAACTAGGCATGTCTGGAGGCAGTGATAACTAGGCATGTGTGGAGGCAGTGGTAACTAGGCATGTGTGGAGGAAGTGATAACTAGGTATGTGTGGAGGCAGTGATAACTAGGCATGTCTGGAGGCAGTGATAACTAGGCATGTGTGAAAGCAGAGATAACTAGGCATGTGTAGGCAGTGATAACTAGGCATTGTGGGGGCAGTGATAACTAGGCATGTGGATAAAGTGATAACTAGGTATGTGTGGGGGCAGTGATAATTAGACATGTGTGGAAGCAGTGATAACCAGGCATGTGTAGAGGCAGTGGATGATAACTAGCATGTGTGAAGGTGGTGATAACTGGACATGTGAAGAAAGTGATAACTAGGCATGTGTGGAGGCAATGATACCTAGGCATGTGTGGTGACAGTGATAACTGGGCACATGATACAGCAGTTGTTCGTCGTTTGAATATTATGTCTTCAAGTTAGGTAACACAATATAACAGAACAGAATATTAATTTGATAATAAATGTTGTTTTTCTTCTAAATAGTGGTTGAGAAAAAGAACTTGCTGTTGGGAAGTCGTGGTTCCTTGCCGTGCTTAATGAGATAGTTCTGAGGCCGAGGTGGCAGTACTCTAGTTGGGCCCATTGTTTTATTTCCTCCCTGTCCTGCTTTATACTCATCTTTGACACTTTCCTGGAATTTTGATTTGTATCTGAAATTGAACAATGCAACAATGCAGTCATAGTGGTCATATATCTGATGTAGGATTTTTTTTCTGAGTATTCCTGTGTGTTTATGGTTTCCAAGTAGGTTATCATGTTTTATTTTTCAAATATACCTTTGGTTTGAAATGAAAAGCGAGGGAATGTATGGTTTCTGGAAGAAGAAGCAGGCGCCAACCAGTAGGAGCAAACGAGCTTTACTTTCAAAAGGTCATAGATTGGGCATGCAGGCCCAATTACATTCGGGCCCTTCCAAACACTCATCTTTCGTACATCAATTATCTATTGTGCATGTTACATTCACATAGAAAACAAAAACATTGTCAAATGATTGTTGTGAACATAAACAATACATATTACCATGTTATGAGACAGGCAGGCGGGAACACATACAAGCACACAGACACGCTCACATGCGTAAACACATACATACATACCTACACAAACTGTCACAGTTATGCATCCATTCAATAACATACAAATACACACTCCCTCACATACAAATAAACTCACAATCACAAAGTCACTAACAAGCATGTACACTCTCTCTCTCGCTCTCTCTCTCTCTCTCTCTCTCTCACACACACACACACTCTCTCACACTCACACACTCACTTTTGCGCTCATTCACTCTCTCTCTCTCTCTCTCTGGCTCTCTCTCTCTTTCTTTCTCTCTCTCTCTTTCTCTTTCTCAAGCCCATATATCCTCATTCATACACAAAACAAGGTACATACATACACTCCTTCCCATGCACAGATAATCGACACATACACACTTTCACACACACAAATAGAAAAATACTCACACAGTCGTATTTCCACACAATCACACACACTTCCTTACGCACACACATGTACCACCTCACAATCACAAATACACTAAATCATTCACTCATTCATACTCTCTCTCTTCTAACTAACTCTCTTTCTCTCTCTCTCTCTCTCTCTCTCTCTCTCTCTCTCGCGCTTGTAACTCTTTCTTTCTCTCTCACTGTCACACACACACACGCGCTCGCACTCACTCACTCACTCACTCACTCACTCACTCACTCACTCTCTCTCAGGCCAATATATACTCAATCATACATACATAAAATCACGCACATATACCCACACTCCTTCACATAATCACTCAAACTAATATACACAAACTCCCACACTTTACACTGACAACTATCATGAGCATTCACACAAAAATAGGAAAATATTATATACATATACATTGCATATCCTAATATGCAGAGTATATACAGAGTATATTAATGCAATGCAATAAGATTATATTAGCTAAAACTAATATAAACAGTATAAGGTAAGCAGTGCATGCAACAGTTTTCATATCGTACATATTAAAATCAAGCGCAGCTAAAAGTGATAATATGAAAGATGAGTACACCACACACACAAAATATGGAATAGCATGTTGTGAGGGGGGGGGGGGGGGGGGGGGGGGGGGGGGGGGAGAGAGAGAGAGAGAGAGAGAGAGAGATTTTCAATGTGGTATGGCTGTAGATGAAGATGGACACGGACAATGCAGACACACTGAGCAAGTGAATGTGTGAATCAAGAGGGCTGAAATTACAGCAAAGATTTGAAAATATTCTAGGTGGGCCGTTCTGCAGTGTTGGTGATGATTTTTATATTTTGCTCTGTTATAAAGGGGGGTTTTCAGGAAGCAATGGCACTGATGTGTCAGTCAGGTCACATACCCATGATGTCCTGTCTTCACCTCAAAGAGAGAAAGAAAGAGAGAGAGAGAGGGGGGGGGGGGGGGGGGGGGGTTATGAAACCGGGTCCTGTAACTGGAACCTACTGGTGGTATGTAAAGTATTATTTACATTAGTTACATATCCTTTACAGGACTTTGCAGTCAGCCACAGCATTTTGTGGCTGTTCGTTATTTCTCGGGGATTGTAAATGCAATAATTTGCCATTGCTTTCCAAACGACCGGCACACATACCATTGTATGGAAACCAACGCAGCTGTGTCTTGAATGTGGAATGTGGGATTATGAATTGCATCTGTAACACCTTCGCCACAGAACTGGTGAAGGGCCATCACATTTTGTTGGCCTGGGTGTACAGGGGAATAGGTGGACAGTGTTGGCCTGGGTGTACAGGGGAATAAGTGGACAGTGTTGGCCTGGGTGTACAGGGGAATAGGTGGACAGTGTTGGCCTGGGTGTACAGGGGAATAGGTGGACAGTGTTGGCCTGGGTGTACAGGGGAATAGGTGGACAGTGTTGGCCTGGGTGTACAGGGGAATAGGTGGACAGTGTTGGCCTGGGTGTACAGGGGAATAGGTGGACAGTGTTGGCCTGGGTGTACAGGGGAATAGGTGGACAGTGTTGGCCTGGGTGTACAGGGGAAAAGGTGGACAGTGTTGGCCTGGGTGTACAGGGGAATAGGTGGACAGTGTTGGCCTGGGTGTACAGGGGAATAGGTGGACAGTGTTGGCCTGGGTGTACAGGGGAATAGGTGGACAGTGTTGGCCTGGGTGTACAGGGGAATAGGTGGACAGTGTTGGCCTGGGTGCACAGGGGAATAGGTGGACAGTGTTGGCCTGGGTGCACAGGGGAATAGGTGGACAGTGTTGGCCTGGGTGCACAGGGGAATAGGTGGACAGTGTTGGCCTGGGTGCACAGGGGAATAGGTGGACAGTGTTGGCCTGGGTGCACAGGGGAATAGGTGGACAGTGTTGGCCTGGGTGTACAGGGGAATAGGTGGAC
The DNA here is from genome assembly GCA_014155875.1 of Cepaea nemoralis. Lineage (NCBI taxonomy): Eukaryota > Metazoa > Mollusca > Gastropoda > Stylommatophora > Helicidae > Cepaea > Cepaea nemoralis. The sequence goes on from JACEFZ010028061.1 coordinate 44,542, forward strand.
AGTGTTGGCCTGGGTGTACAGGGGAATAGGTGGACAGTGTTGGCCTGGGTGTACAGGGGAATAGGTGGACAGTGTTGGCCTAGGTGCACAGAGGAATAGGTGGACAGTGTTGGCCTGGGTGTACAGGGGAATAGGTGGACAGTGTTGGCCTGGGTGCACAGGGGAATAGCTGGACAGTGTTGGCCTGGGTGCACAGGGGAATAGGTGGACTGTGTTGGCCTGGGTGATAGGTGGACAGTGTTGGCCTTGGTGCACAGGGGAATAGGTGGACTGTGTTGGCCTGGGTGATAGGTGGACAGTGTTGGCCTTGGTGCACAGGGGAATAGGTGGACAGTGTTGGCCTGGGTGCACAGGGGAATAGGTGGACAGTGTTGGCCTGGGTGCACAGGGGAATAGGTGGACAGTGTTGGCCTGGGTGCATAGGGGAATAGGTGGACAGTGTTGGCCTGGGTGCACCGGGGAATAGGTGGACAGTGTTGGCCTGGGTGTACAGGGGAATAGGTGGACAATGTTGGCCTGGGTGTACAGGGGAATAGGTGAACAGTCTTTTCCTCCCGTAGTGAATGTTGAGAGCTGACATCAAACTTTTTTACTGGGCTCATGTCCGCGTCAGAGTAAAGTCCTAACTGTTACACTAACACACCCACATTTTCTTGGGGAGCATCCTGAACAACAAGGCACTAAGCTGGCTAATGAAGGGAGTTTAGAACATGCTCTCCACTGTCAGAAGCTGCCAAGGGCTACATATTTTTCAAGCTGCGAGGTTGCAAGAGAGAGGTGGTGAAAATATGTAAGTCAGCAATCCAGAATACTTGCACCTTTCTTTGCACCACGCCCTAATTCTTCCAGAAGAACTTACTTCCATCTTGGCTGACTGAGTTATTCTTCTTTCCTTATGTTTAGACTTGTCCATGATTGGTTGGATCTTTACAGTTCAAGCTTTCTACAAGTTGGGGTAGACAGTCCCATGCCAACCCTCCTTTATTGTCGCTTACGACATGCACAGCAGAAGGAAGTGTTAATATTCATTACTTCTCTTCTGGGTTCCGGTAACACACGGACGATATCTACATTTGTGTCCCCAAATTATGGTATAAACATTGTTTGCAGAACACATATTAAGAGTTAACTTTTAACTATTTTCACCCTAAGTGTGGTGTCACTGTAAATTAATTATAACACTGTAACAAAGTGTATAGATAGCACTTTAGGAGCAGTAAAAATAATAACTACTTGGAACGAAAGGAATACAGAAATCTGAAATAGCTTTTTCCATATAAGGATTAACTATCTGGCTTATTACTTGCTACGTATTATGTTAATGTGCATTCATATTCATCAATTGCCATTCCCATAAGCGTGGCGATCACAGTTCTCTACCTGATACAATCACCAGTTTGAGATCAGATCTGTATTCTTGTCTAGATAATTAAGGAACATTATGATGCCTCTCTCGCTCGCTCCCTCTCGTTCTCACCCTCCCCCCTCTCATTCTCTCACCCTCCCCCCCTCTCATTCTCTCGCTCTGCCCCTCTCATTAACTCTCTCTCTCCCTCTTATTTCTCTCTCTCCCTCTCATTTTCTCTCTCTCTCTCTCTCTCCCCCCCCCCCCCCCCCCCCCCCCCCCCCTTCTGTTTGAGAAGAATTATGAGTATATCGTGATCACAGAAGAAACGCTTAGGTGTTGATATTAGCAGGCGTTTCTAAATCACTCATCAAAACCATCAGGTAAAGACAAATGATGCAGAATGTCAACAGAGGAGGTGGGACAGACGCTAGCGCTATGTGGGACACTACTGGGCAAGATAGGCAGAGGAAGACAGAGAAATGTTATGTGGCGAATTTAAATAGCTGGGCAAAAAGTAATGATATAAGCAACATCAAAGTGAATAAAACACCAGATGACACTTGGAAATGGAGAGCCATGATCGCCAATGCCTGTTCCAATCAGTCACCTGGTGAAGAGGGACAATGGTCCCTGGGAAATGTGATAGAAAGCGTCCTAATCGACTTCAGAAACAGGGCATCACGGATGGTTTAGGTATATCGCTGGTTGGTGGAAGACAACTAGAAAGATCAAATGTAATCAGTACAAGTAAGGAATAATGTAATGATTTATGATGGTGACGACAACAGGACGTATACAATTATACATTTGAACAGAGATGTGATTTGATGATGGTGGCAAGACCATTTATTTTACTTACACTTACCTACGTGGCTTTTTTTCTTTAGTTTCTTCGACAATAAGCAAATTATAAATGGATTGATCGTCGAAAGAATTCATTGTGGATGTTAAATGCGCCGATCATCATATTACATCAAGAAAGTACATCTGCCGGGTAGAGATGGAGGTTTCAAGGGAAATTATTCCGCATTCCTGTATTCAACAGGAAATTGTGGATAGTTTCCCTTTTGTTAAAAAAACTTTAACAAGGCCAACGGCTTGTTTTCCACTACTAAAAGCATCCAATGGGTGGCGAATTTTGCAGTAGCCTAGAGATATAGATAATAAACCAGTCTGGTCTTCGCTTATGACGTTCTCCACTGTCCCATTCACGAAATCGGATACAAGATACATTATTCACTTTTGATAGGGAGTCACAATAATTCCATTACAAATTCATAGAAGGAAAACAACGACATTAAAGAATGAATCAAGCTAATGATAACCCAATTTCACGAAGTAAAATCTCATTGCAAGGGGTCGGATAGTACACATATTTAGGTAGCAATGTAAACAGAGTTAGGGGAACAGATATTACAATCGGAATACAAAACACAAGATGAGCCGTCACCGCAATAGGCAGTGTGTGGAAATAAAAGAAATTAAGTCTAGTATCAAACGTAGAATATTTAACTCTAATGTCAAATGTCACAGTAGCGCCAGGATATGCCTCCTGGGGCTACCAACAATGGCGGATAGGCATAGGGTCCTTCAGACCAAATGGTACCTGAGAGTTGCCGCAGACAGGGATCACCCGCTGCATGTAGCAATGGGTGTGGTTAAGGGTCATAGACTAAGACGAGGCAGGTCCTGGATGGACCAGGCAGAACTTTCTATACAGTCAGGTGTGGTGATCTAGAGACCATCAATCGTGAAAGAGAGTGGGTTGAAGTTCCGGAAGACATCGATGGACTGGCACAATGTAATAATAACACTGGGTCGTGAGTGCAGAGAATGAGCAGCGGGCCGCACTGAGTTTGAAGTGCACAGCTGATCCAGAGCAACACACATCAAGGTGACATAGTCATCTACACCGATGGGTCAGTGGTGAGAAACAGACGTAGTGGCTGGGGCTTTACTGCAAAGGCTAATGGGCGAGTCTTGAAAAAGGAGAGTCTGGCATATGAGACTACGACCTCCAGCATGAGAATGGAGGTGGAGGCAGTAACAGCGGCATTCCGGTGGCTAGAGGAGACTACTGCAACACACGTTGTATTCATTACGGATTCAAAGAGTATGCTTAGCAAGGTGGAGAAAGGAATGTTTCGTGTGGAATGGCTCTCGTCGCTTCAGAGGTCACAGATTGTGAGAATTGTATGGATATTTTGCCCTGGCCATGCGGGTGTACGGGGGAATGAACAGGCTGATAGGCTAGAAGGGAAGGCACCTCTTGGTGGTATCTTGCCTATGGACAGGGGGGAGGTGGTCGTGCGCTTATGGGACCAAGTGGAGAAGACGGAGGAACAGATTGAGAACCCATATGTGGAAAGAATGAGATTGCAGGTGATCGGCAGGGGTTCTGGGAGAATCTCAAAACTGAGAGGGAAGACCAGGAGAACTTTTAATCAGATAGCGGTGGGAACGATTAGTAGTATGACTCTTCGCTGGCTGTTGAACGAGGGGACGGAGCACGTATGGGAATGTCCTGAGTGCAGTGATGTCGGTTCTTAACTCAACTCAACTCAACTGTCACAGTAATGTTGTAAGGGTTAGAAACACAGAAAACGTCTCAAACAATTATGAATAAAGTACAAACATTCAATAATAAACTGAAATGATATAACAGAATCACCAGCGTGAAACTCAAGGAGAGAACCAGACTTCAGCGAATCATTGCGGTCAGAAACAAAAACAAAAACAAAAATACATTCAGAATATCTGTTAATAGTATAAATAGAAAGCTCTTCCGTTGAAACCCACAGGGGTAAAGGCAAGGAATACACGCAGGAAGAGAATTAGAAACAGAGATAAATAATATATGGACATGGAAGAAGCTGCAATAAATAACGAAGGATAAGAATGTTTGGCATGCTTTGGTTTAGGGCCTATCCTTCAATAGAGATAAAAAGGCAGCAAAGGAAGAAGAAGACAGAGTTTAACAGGTAATATCGAATAAACGGCAGTGGAATAACACAGGCGGTGGCCATTGCAAAAAGGCGAGTTAGTTGTGTTTGGCAGCAACAACAAAAACCTTTGTGAAAAGATCATTGTCGGATAGATCGCACCATAAGGTCACCGAACTGTAGCATTGCAAGGTTATTCTCTTGAAACGAAGGATAGCGCAGTTAAACCGTGGGTAAATCGTCGAAATATAAGGGAAAACAATTGTTGTGCATCCTTATGATTCGACAATTTACACAAGTCCAGATTCTTTTTCTTCCTCTCTTTCTCCATTTACCTCAGTGAAGTGCTTTTTTTTTAAAAAAAAATGTTGCATATCCCTTACAGGATGTTGCAGTCAACACCAGCATTTTCTAGCTGCTGTTAATGTACTAGGCAAGATTACGCTCAGTAGTTTGCCATTGCTTTCTGAGCGACCGGCTCACATACTCCCGTAAGTTACCAGAGCGTCGCGAACCGCTGCCGAGAATATTTACTCGTTACTCACGAGAATATACGGGATTACGGAGAAAGACGTTAACTCCTAGGCCAGGGAGATGTAAAGATCTTGTATGCGCTACTTCTAATGCTCTTGTTAAGTAGGAATTCATTTCTCTAAGATTGTACTTGATAGCATCATTCCATCTGTTTACTTTATTACATTGTTAATCAACCTGTTGGACTGCACCAGGTAGAGAGAGAGAGAGAGAGAGAGAGAGAGAGAGAGAGAGAGGGGAGAGAGAGAGAGAGAGAGAGAGAGAGAGAGAGAATAGACACTGAGGACAACTGGTCACGTAATATACTGTGTTGAATGTAGTGAAGGCCACTCAATAATCGAACCATAGAGGCGAGGTGCATAAGCATAAGAGCATATGACAGGAGTTTTCTGTATGCGTCTCAGCCTGCCGTGAGAGTGTATGCCATGTGTATCCTTCGGGAATAAACGCTCTGTCAGCTTCCGTCTTGAGTTTGCCTTACTCCATTCGTCTTAGCATCTGTCAGATGTGTGATCGATACAATGTATTAAACGTATGATTGTCAACAGTATTATCTTCAGAGTCACACCCCCACACCAGCATCTTGGCACCGCCTTTCACCTATGAGCATCTCCTGAGATAGCACTTAGAATATTAGAATTATATATGAACTTGGAAATGCAGCACTTGTGGCAGAAGAAATGAAATATTATAATATGAAGTATTAACATTTTGGGATTACGCGAAGCAAGATGGAATGGAGCGGGCTAAAAACTGATAAACACAGGAAAAACCGGGTTGTTCTCGAGCTATATAGAGAAAATTCCCCCACCCCTGTCCTGTTAATTTCCCGAGAGGAGATTGGAATCAACAAGCACATCTTTAAACTTAGTATCTGTTGGGATTATTGACTGACTTTGGTCTACACTCTTCTCTTCTGTCTTCCATTCCATATATCTATTTCTTTCTCTCTCTCTATTATTCCCTCAACACATACTCCGACAACAGTTCCTTTCAACGATAAGATAAAAGATTTATTAAAAAAAAACTATGTCTGGTGTATGTATTGATATTGTCTATGTAGTTGGTATGTTCTTCTAGTGTGGCTGCCAGATAAGATGTTGATAGATAGTCTCCGGTCTTCTCTCGTCTCTTCTCTCAGCTAGAGTACAGGACATGACAAGATACAACAGAACGGTCTCACCCTGACAGCTCCGCCCTGCTTGAGTCTGTAGATATATCCGTTTTTTGTAATAAAAAAGTTCACCACTGTATGAATGTATTTAACCCGATCACCATATGCTGTCAGCTTAAACTGAATGTTCTTTATTATCTTATAGCGTTTTTAATTCCATCCTGGAAAACACGTCGAGTTTCTAGTATTCTCTATTTTTGTCCGGTAAAAGTTCTACACTGGATAGTTTTTAAATTTGGTATAGGCACTTTGTATGCCCCTTGCAACTCTTCGATACTGATTTCCTTTGGGTTTTTCTATTATTTTAAAAATGATCTCTATTTTCCGTTCTCTGTCCTCCTTACTTCTTACGATGACAATTCTTTTTTTTCCCTTTCTTATGCACAAGTGTCGTGCTTTATTACTTTAAAGTGCTTTCTTGGGGGTTATAAACACTGGGTGATCTTGACCACAGCCATCTGTGTTATATCTTAGTTGATAAGTCCCGCACTGGTATGGAAACCTGTGTGATATACATTTAATAATGAGATCTGTGTCTGCTTCCTCTTCTCCCCTATGTGAGTGTCTTTTCCTCCAGCCGAAATGAAAAGGCTTCCGAAAAACCCACTCTGACATAGGATAGAAGATTCACCTAATCGTCTATACTATTCCTACTAATAGAAAGCAATGTTAAATGCACTTAAACCCCCATCTATATTCCTATGCTAAACTATACTCTAATATATGAATACCTTATAAACATCCTTTACTGAATTGGGAGTACTAATGCACCATAAATACAAAACGTTCTTCTGAACGCAGCACATCCCTTTCATAATCCTTCTCTCCCGAAACTAAGAAACACACTCTCCTCTCACAAAGACGTAGCCACTTTTTATAGGTCATCTTTGCCGCATAGTCCTTGACATTGCTGGACACCTCACATCCAGACTTCATTATCATCGTTAGGGGGAAAATTACAGCTCTGAACCGTTTCATATCCATCCCGAAATATGCTGCCCCAATAATACTCTCTGTTTTTGTCGCAAACCAATTTTTCCACTCGAAAATTTTACCTGTGCGGTTAGGGGCCCCTTTCCCTGTCTTGACCTATAAACACATGCGCCTGGTCACTCCTTTGTTTGTTACCCTTACTGCTACCTGGTTAGTCGGTGTATACAGTCGTCTATCTGGGAATCATTAACTCTCAGTATTTCACGACATAGGCCCCCTCTTAAGAGATTAGACCGCGTCGAATCTTTCTCACTGTAGGTTTGATTCCCATGATCCACAATCCTAGTCTTCTTCCTCCGGAGCTGGATGTCTGGATAATAAATCTGCTCCTACTTTTTCCTTATCTAGTATTCCACTGTGAAGTCCAGTTGCCGCAACAATTTCCCATCACATCCACCGTGCGTTGAGCTTCTGCGAAGTAGCTATTAACACCACGTGTTGATGATATGATTGGATCCTCACATGGCTCACCTCATTATCCAGTAGGCGCTCTAATTGACACCCTACTAAAACTACTCACGACTGAAACTAGTGTTGGCTCCTCGCTCCTGTACGTCTGGTCGACCTACTTTCGACTTGCGTCAGCGACGGCTCACAATACAGACGGATTGTCCCATCCTGATTGTAACACTGCTTCCATGTCCTCTTGGTTTTCCCGGCTTTGCCTCGGGGGTTTTTCCACCTCGTCCTCGTTGGACCGAGTCGTCTTTCCCAAATCTCCGGGACTTTTGCTTCCAGGACCATCTTGGGCGATATTGTATCTGGTCACCCAATCTTCGGTTGGAGTCCTGGGTAATTCTCGTTTTTCCCGACGTTCCCCCACCCCTTCTGAACTTGGTTACCGGTGAAACTTTCACTCTTGTCCTTTCCCTGACTTGTGATTTCCCTCCTCCTGTCGTTGGGAAAATTTTGACCTATCACGTACTGTCCCATAGGCCCTCCTATGTTGTACTGGCGATCTCTGGTCTTCGTCTGGACTGGTAACCTTTGTCCCAATGGCTGCCATCACCATAAAGTGCGAAGCTTTGCTCCCGGATCTCTCTTCATTTTTCCTAATGAGATGTCTAGGGAGATTTTTCTTCTCTTCCCCGATCCGTATTTTGTAGATGTTCTTGGACACCCCCTTTTTCCACAGGATAAGGCCCTTTTCCCATCCTACTTGGAATATTGGTCTCTGCTGGACTCCACACTTCCATTTTGTCTTCCACTTTAAGAGCTAGTTTCCTCTTAATTCGCTTGTTGGGTGGTGCTTTCTGGCACTCCGAACAAGACTTCACCCACCGGCGTACATCTCCGGTCATTCCTGGCCAGCAATAATGGCCGGATATTTGCTGCAAGGTCTCTCTGACACCTATATGTCGATTCTCGCCTATGATGTGTCCACTCTGAAGAATGTGAGGACGGTGGGTCTCTGGAACCACCCAGTGCTCGTGCAGGTTATCTCCCCTCCCAGCTCTCCGATAGAGTAGTTGATTCTTCAGAAAGTACTGTCCCCGTTCTGGTGGCTCAGCACTTCTTTGCAGCTTCCTGTAGCAAGGATGCAACGTAGTATCCTTCCTCTGGGCAGTATGCAATTCTCCTATCTCCGAGTTGTCGCATAGTGTCTCTGCCTCTTTTTCCTTCCCTTGAGATCCACTGACTACTGTTCCCTTGTGGGCTTGCTGTTTGGGCATCCCCAAAAAGACATATTTCGTGCCAATGATCATTGGAAATAAGGAGTCAGATAATACAGCAGCTGGAATAATGCCCGTGACGTACCTGGATTTAATCTCCACCTTGGCGATTGGCAGCGTCATGGTAACAGCACTCCTCATTGCCGGCTGTATTTTTATGGTCTCCCCCGTAAATTGGTCTGGGCTTACCAAGCTGGCGTCCACCACCGCTTCCCCATCCAAAACCCGGGATCGTAGAGACAAGCAACCTGTTGGCCATTTACTTCAATCAGTTCAACCACAGGTGGTCTCTCTTTGGGCCTGAGTGTCTTTCATCTCCTTGACCGTTTCCTTGCCTCCTCTTTTGATTCCTCGAGGTTGGTTATGCAAATAGCGTCGTTTGCCTTGCATCTGCAGTCCACAGTATTATGTGTTATCGACTGGCAGTGTGTGCACTCTGTTCCCTTCCTAGGTTTCCGTGTGTCCTTTTTGTTCCTTTCTCCCTTTGCCGACCTCAGCCTTGTCTGTGATCACCGATGTAGGAATCACTTTGCATGCTGCGAAGTAAGAACTTTTTGGTTTCGATCTGCAGTCTTTGGTGTTGTGAGAGGTCGCCTTGCAAAAAGAACACCACTTCTCAGACCACTGTCGTTTCGCTTGAGAATTCGAGTGCTCTGGTTTCCTACCTTCACCTTCTCTGAACTCTCCTCTGTGTGCTTTATATAAGGTTTTCCCTTTTTTTCCTTCCCGTTTTTAGGTTTCTTTTTCTCTGGTTTCTCCTGACCTTTGGGTTTTTGTACTTAGTTCCTCAGTTTCCCCATGTACTTCCACGAATCTTTCCGCCAGCTTATTCACAACATCAATCCGTTTTCCCCCCCTTGTTCTCCCCCAAAAAGGTTCTGAGAGGTTTCGACATTTGCTTTCGCATTTGGTCTACCACCATCATCTCTTCGAGACTCTCATAATCCCTCTTGAATTCTGCCAAGTCCATCCATTTCTGGAGATAGGATTTAAACCTTAACTGTAGGCGGCGAATAGTTCTCCCGGCTCTCTTCTAGACGATCTAAACTTCTTCCTATACGTTTGTGCGGTGATGTCAAAATGCTTCATCAAAGCGGCTTTTTAAATTTCCCGGTAATTATTTTCCTGTCCTGGTGGTAAGCGTGTGTACACGTCGAATCCCGAACCGATTAATCCCTGGGATAGTTTAAGAGCCCATCTGCCCCCGATCCAGCCCCCTAGCGACTGACATTGCTTCGAAACGAGATGCGTACTGGTCAAAGCGTTCCTTAGACTGATCGTAGACAGCTAAGGGAAACTTCATGGCATGGTAACCATGTCCACTCATGTGGGTTGCACCAGGTGACGAAAAAACTTCCTTCTCCTCCATCTATTTCTCCCTTAGTTTGTGTCTTGAGTTCTAGCTCTTTCATGCGGTATTCATGTTCTCTGATCTTTGTGGCTTCTTCTGCTTCCAACTGGGCCTTACGATCTTCCCTTTCCATTTACGAAATTCTCGCCCCTTTTTTTCTTGTATGTAATCAGTTAGCTCGGAACCGGCTAAACCAATTGCCTCCCCGTTGGCCCTCAGTTCGGCTGTAGTTACTTTAGGAGTCGCCATAGTTACAGCAGATAAGTCAGCACTTTGCGTAAAGACACCTCAAGGCAGTAAAGAGTACTCACTATAAACAGATAATCTACCCAGAACCTATATCATTTATCTATGTCTATTAATTATTATAAATCTCCAACACCACACAGTACATCACAAACCCCTCTCTCATCCACAAGAGGAGATATAGGAAAAGACTTATGTACCGTGTGACCGTGTGACTAGGTATGTAATGTGTCTTACCACCTATCCACATTCACTCTGTCTGGAACTTTCTCACTGTAAAGTCACCAGCGTTAATGAAATGTTTCCACCATAATGTAATGGGACCATATATCCAATGGACGTCCTTCCATTAAAAGTCATCAATATATACTTCTTTTTTTTCCAATCAGTATGTCCCAACATGCATGTACTCCGCTATGCCTGTCCAATATGCAGGTATTTTGGGTATAATGTATGTACGTATCCCGCTCGCTCCACCAAATTTTGTCCTGTTAATTTTCCCCAGAGGAGATTGGAATCAAAAAGCACATCTTTAAACTTATTTTCTGTTGGGATTATTGACTGACTTTGGTCTACACTCCTCTCTTCTGTCTTCCATTCCCTATATCTATTTCTTTCTCTCTCTCTATTATTCCCTCAACACATACTCCGACAACAGTTCCTTTCAACGATAAGATAAAAGATTTATTTAAAAAAAAACTATGCCCGGTGTAAAGTATTGATATTGTCTATGTAGTTGGTATGTTCTTCTAGTGTGGCTGCCAGATAAGATGTTGATAGATAGTCTCCGTGTCTTCTCTCGTCTCTTCTCTCAGCTAGAGTACAGGACATGACATAGATACAACAGAACGGTCTCACCCTGACAGCTCCGTCTGCTTGAGTCTGTAGATATATCCCTTTTTTGTAATGAAAAATGTTCACCACTGTATGAATGTATTTAACCCGATCACCATATGCTGTCAGCTTAAACTGAATGTTCTTTATTATCTTATAGCGTTTTTAATTCCATCCTGGAAAACACGTCGAGTTTCGGTATTCTCTATTTTTGTCCCGGGAAAAGTTCTACACTGGATAGTTCTTAATTTGGGATAGGCACTTTGTATGCACCTTGCAACTCTTCGATACTGAGTCCATTGGGTTTTTCTATTAGTTTAAATGATCTCTATTTTCCGTTCTCTGTCCTCCTTACTTCTTACGATGACAATTCTTTTCTTTCCTTTCTTATGCACAAGTGTCGTGCTTTATTACTTTTAAAATGCTTTCTTGTGGGTTATCAACACTGGGTGATCTTGACCACAGCCATCTGTGTTATATCTTAGTTGATAAGTCCCGCACTGGTATGGAAACCTGTGTGATATACATTTAATAATGAGATCTGTGTCTGCTTCCCTTCTCTCCTATGTGAGTGTCTTTTCCTCCAGCCGAAATGAAAAGGCTTCCGAAAAAACCCACTCTGACATAGGATAGAAGATTCACCTAAAAGTCTATACTATTCCTACTAATAGAAAGCAAAGTTAAATGCACTTCACGCCCATCTATATTCCTATGCTAAACTATACTCTAATATATGAATACCTTATAAACATTCTTTACTGAATTGGGAGTACTAATGCACCATAAATACACAAACGTTCTTCTGAACGCAGCACATCCCTTTTCATAATCCTTCTCTCCCGAAACCTAAGAAACACACTCTCCCCTCACAAAGACGTAGCCACTCTTTTATAGGTTTATTTTTCCGCATAGTCCTTGACATTGGGGACACCTCACATCCAGACTTCATTATCATCGTTAGGGGGAAAAATTTCAGCTCTGAACCGTTTCATATCCATACCGCAATATGCTGTCCCAATAATACTCTCTGCTTTTGTCGCAAACCAAATTTTTTCCCCTCGACAGTTTACCTGTGCGGTTAGCGGCCCCCCCTTTTCCCGTCTTGACATATAAACACATGCGCCTGGTCACTCCTTTGTTTGTTACCCTTTCTGCTACCTGGTTAGTCGGTGTATACAGTCGTCTATCTGGGAATCATTAACTCTCAGTATTTCACGACAACCCCCACACAACGAAGGAGTGGCCATAATATTATTTAGAATGGTAAAGAAACCACCAATAGAGTTGAAGGCAGTAAGTCCTAGAATAATAAAAGCAACATGTAGAAATGCAGAAAAGAATGTAGATATGAATGTGACCCAGTAGTATGCACCAACAAATGAAAAGGATGCATTCCTTAACGAGGAATTTTACATGAAAATTCAAAGTACTATAGTATAGGTAGAAAATGACAATATCCACATTTTGATAGATGCCCTGGATGTTATGAAAAAGCAAGCAACTAATGAATAGTTTTTGGTCACAGTATCTAATAGACCAGATGAGTATGAAAAACTGCTGGCAACCAGTTACACTCATTTTTAAGTAATCATACTATAGCAGACTTTGGAAACATGGAAGAAAAGCGTAGAGCACGGATACGGCCAGACAAAGAAGAGAAATAGAAGAAAGGAAAAGTTTAAAAATAAAAAGAAGATTTAAATAGTAGAAAATCTAGAGATACTAAAATCAGAACCCATGAAAAATGCTTTTGAGCTAATAAAGAAAGGATAAGGCGGATAAAACAGAATATGTTGATGTTCTAGCACGACAGGCAGAAGTGGCAATAGCGAAAGGAAACCAGAAGGACCTATGCAGCATCACAAGCAAATTGTTGGGGAATATAATAAATCACGTGAGCCGATTAAACATAGTAATGAGAAAGTTCTCACCAACATTACAGATACAATGAAAAGTTACGCTGAATACTTTGAGGAACAATTGAATACATCAGTCTCAACATACCATTCTGCAGAACTGTAGATGTTGAGTTGGATATCAAGTAAAATCATCTACAGGAGAAATGTAAAAAGCTACCAAACTTATGAAGGATGTGAACAGTGCTAGTACAGATAGTATCCCAGCAGAAGCTGTTAAAATCAGTAAAAACATCTCAACTGGATGCCTGCACAAGTTATTTAGCAGGGTTTAGGAGACTTGAGACATACCAGCAGACCCGGAGTGAGAAATATTTGTTGAAGCGGCCAAAGAAAAGAGACTTGCAGGAATGCCAAAATCAAAGAGGAATAATGTTATTGTCATACCCGGAAAAATATTAAGCATGGTCTATAGAAAGCATTCATTAAAAGATGCTATTGACAAATAACTAAGGGTAGACAGGTAGACTTTCGACCAAATAGATCCTGCATTGATGCATATTTTGTATACGACCAATCGGCACTCGGTTGGTGATGTCAGTATCAGGCCTATCGCCTTTACTCTCCAAGACATTTCTTGGTACCCATTTTAGGCTGGATCAACCTGGGAGCCCCGACTAATTTTAAACATTCGATCTCGTCCTGATGTGGATCGAATCCATGACCACCAGGATGGCAGGCGAGTGTCTAGCTACTGCACCACCGCGGCTCCCAATGCGATATACAGCTTATCAAAACTGGGTTTGCCCGACATAGGGTAACGTAAACACCGACAGCAGACAAGCGCCTGCTTTGTATACCGTCATTTTTTCTCAGGAGATATCCGGGAACAAAAACATCTCGGTGCCGTCAAGGAAACAACGCCGCCGTTGTGTTTCATTGTATCACACGCTGTAAAATGGACTTCAAGACTTGCTACAATCACAGCGGACCTGGTCTCACACGTCATCCCCAGACATCATATCTGTAATGCTTGATCAGCAGGGTCAAGTTTATGTATGAACTCACTCCATCTTAATTCACGGGAATAGGAAATATTTGCGTTGGCCACGCGATACACAGAAAATGAATACTGTAGGCTTCGTGTCTTCCTTATCGTGAGTTATCGTTCCTTGCCAAGATTTCAAGCTCGTTTATTTTCTGAAATGTCGGATAACCAAAGGGGAAACAACTAAAATATTGTTGGAATAGCCATGCATTCCCCTCTCCCCTGCAAATCTAATATCGCGTTGCTACAAGCGTTTCTATGATCTAAAATTTACGTTTTTTTTTTTTAAACGAGGAACCGTGAAAGACGAAACATCGCCATAAAGATTTTGAATCATCTGAAAATAGTTCGTTGTTGTCTCACGACTTGTGTGGCTTAGAAACATGAACAGTTTCTCTGTTAGAGATGGGAAATGAAATACAATTGGTGTTAAACAATCTTCGTCATCATCGACATCGTCTTCATTACAAATATCATCAGCAGCCTCTTCTTGCTGCTGTCTTCTTCTTCTTCTTCTTCTTCTTCTTCTTCTTCTTCTTCTTCTTCTTCTTCTTCTTCTTCTTCTTCTTCTTCTTCTTCTTCTTCTTCTTCTTCTTCTAGTTCATGCCATGTGGCGTTGGTGACCATGTCTGTCTACAGTTTTCTGTCTCGTATATTGCCGATCGTGCCCCCCCTCCCCCGTGTCATGATGTGAAACTGTTCCCCTACCGGACGAGGCAATTCTTGAACTGTCTTTGACATCATTTGCGTTGAATGGGGATGGTGGTCGGGTGTGGGGAGGGGGTGGGGAGGGTTGTGTGGGAGATGGTTGTGTGGGGGAGGGTTGTGTGGGGAGGGTTGTGTGGGGAGGGTTGTGTGGGGGATGGTTGTGTGGGGGAGGGTTGTGTGGGGGATGGTTGTGTGAGGGTGGTGGTCGTGGTGTGTGCATGTGTGTGGGGGAAAGCGTGGCTGAGAGGTTATGGTGTCCGGTTACAGGCTGAGACGGTACCAGGTTCAATCCCTGTATAAGACTGGGAATTTTTCTAAGAGCCAGTGGTATCAGTGATATCACTGCTGGTCAGCATAGTCGAATGGATAAGAGTGCGTGTTCTTAAACATTCGTTGTGCTGATGCCGAGGTAAGCGGTTCAACTCCTACACCGGACAGCTGGACTAAAATGTTGACCCGTCGTTCTTGACTTTGGGACGTAAATTACAAGTACCTCTGAAGTCGGTGCGGGTTCAACTGATGGTGAGGGGCACTGTTAATAGAGAAAGCTAATCCACACGCAAAATTCAGCCCATCACTACTATAAATAGTGTGTATGGACTACATTTCAGTTCAAAGCGAGCGAGCGCCAAAAAGAAACAATGATGTCACCAGTTCCCCTGATCTCTCTGCTTTAAAAAGAAAGAAAAATGTTTAAAAAAAAGGAAAAAAAAAAGAAATGGACCCAAGGCAGTTTCTTGCCATTGGTGTGTTATATGATAGCGCCACTTCATGTTGTAGGCTTGAGAGCAAAGAGAAATGGGTGGTCAATCTTTGCATCACTTTGGAAAAGATAAGCCAAGGGGTCGAACCTGCGCCCGAACGTGCTCATGACCTATCAGCAAGTTCTCTATCAACTTCGCTGGCCATCCCGCGCGGTCTACTTTACAGTGTTAGAAACTGGAACGGAACAACATAAAGGAATGCGAATTGTCTGTGTTTGTACACCAGATATCCCATCAGAACGATGCGATAAAGGCTTTAGTTCACATCTATGAAGTGTAGACGTAAACTGGAATATGCGAGTCGCCAATGACGACAGACAATACTGCATGGAAATCTGAATGATCTCAAAGGACGCGATAGTCATGGAAGGCGCCAGAAAGATATCGCATATTTCACAGTTTTCAGTTAAGGAGACGGAAGGGTAGAATGGATTAGCAGTGGGAGACACAGAAGCATTTTACGTTAAGTCGCTGGGAAGATCGTGATTGTAATTTGTTGTCAGGATCGAAGGTCCTACAACTGACAGATAAAATATTGGTTAGTTATGCATTACGTCACAGTCAACCCCAGCGTTTTTGGGCTATTCGTGATTTCTTGGCAAGTTTACGTTCAGGAGTTTGCCATTGCATTCTGAAATATTAGTGTGTGTGTGTGTGTGTGTGTGTGTGTGTGTGTGTGTGTGTGTGTGCGTGTGTGTGTGTGGTGTGTGTGTGTGTGTGTGTCTATGTGGGTGTATGTCCATCCATCTTGTGCCATGCCGATAAGCATGGGCGGTCATGTTTTGTCATCTCACTCACATCAGAGTCGTGGATCAGCTCCGTGTTCCTGTCTCGACCATGTCACGTGGCCAAGCCATCCAGGTATTTACTTCTCTGTCTTACCCTTGGTCTTTTCCCTTCGATCTTGCCAGTTGTCACCAAGTTCTCCAAGTCATTTTTTTTCTCATAACATGCCCAAAAATGTTGACTGTCTACGTCTAATGTCTCTAATCAGTTTACGATCTTCATTTGTTTTTTGAAGGACTTGTACATTGGTTTTTTTTGTGTGTGTTTGTCCATGGTATTCTTTGCATTTTCCTCAGAAACCACATTTCCACAGCCATCAGATGTTTTTCATCTTGACTGCTTATTGTCCACGCTTTACATCCATAGAAATGTACAGGTTCTATGTAGCACTTCAACACTCTTTTTCTTGTTTCAATTGATACCTTTTTATTGGTTAGTATGTTTTTCATCTTGCAAAAGGCTACCTTCGCAATGGCAATTCTTGTTCTAATCTCTTCAAGGCAACTGCCATCAGATGTTATGACTGTTCCGAGATAACTGTACCGATTAACTTGCTTAAGAATATGCCAATTTACTCGTATATCACATTGTGGTATTTCATTCTTGGGAAGCAAACCATGGGCATTCCCCCGCTATCCAAGAAGGCTTCCATAATTGCAGAGCCGGCACATATTGCTCTGAGACTGGGCTCACCCGAGGATTTGCCACATTCTGCTCATGGCTGCTTTAATTCCTCACTCCCATGTGTTGGGCATTTCGCTTGCCACTGGTCGCTCAAGCACACACCAGGAACGGTCAGTCTGCGGGTGACATCCACTAGGTAAGCTTTCGCTTTGGACTTCGGGCCACGCAATGGATTCGCTAGCCGTGCGTTCCATTTCGTGTTATTGAGACGTTTTTCCACCTTTGTCTAGACTCTCTATGAGTCAGATAAAGACAGTTTTCGTAACCAATCTCTTTCGACTGGGGCACCTCTTCTACCTTTTAGTACTCGCTCACGAGGTAGGCTACATGTGCTGCCGGCTCAGCACCTTACCTCCGTGCAGCGGTGAGCAAGAAAAACGTAAGGCCCTCTCATCCGGAGACCCCTCATATCCTCCAGCTGAGAGCCTTCGGACAAGTATGTGGACTGGGCATGTAGCGTGCTCAGAATCTTACCTCCATTTTTCGGTAGGTGGGTATCGGCCAGACTTTCACATCCGATCGTTTTATGGCTTAGAGGCGTTCAGCCACAACCCTCGACAGAGAGCCTTATAGTATGTGTCCGGACCAAGAACTTCTGCCTTCGTGCGCCTGATTTAAACTTTGATTACTATTCTCAGTCCATCTGCAGAGCAGCAGGTTGTGTCTCGCTTAGTCTGGCCCCTATCCCATAAGCTGTCCGATATGTAGTTTTTTCATCCATGAACGTAGCACATGGGGTCAATGGGGCACGCAACCCCGCCCCCCACCACGGCAAGGTGGAGACACATCGGGGGAGCATTATCAATTCTGATGGCAGCTAGTTGTTTCCAATATATGTTTTTTACAAGTCTGAGGTTATTTCCATCAATTTGTAGATCTTCAAGCATCCTTATGTCGACATGTCTCACTTTATCGAAAGCCTTGCTGTAGTCAATAAAGCAAAGATGTAGATCTTTGTTTACTTCTATAGAACGCTCAATTACTGTTCTTAGTATACACACAGCATTGATTGTACCAT
>JACEFZ010028061.1:67500-208234 GCA_014155875.1 Cepaea nemoralis
TTCCACACTACCCTGACTAAATTTCAAAATAGAAAACCAACCCACAGAAGGTTCTTTATAGCATGTGTAATTCTGGTAAACACACATTGGATCCTCGCTCGTTCTGCAGAGTTGATGCATTGCGCTGGGATTCTCCTTGTGAAATCTATAGGTGAAAA
Organism: Cepaea nemoralis; assembly: GCA_014155875.1. NCBI lineage: Eukaryota > Metazoa > Mollusca > Gastropoda > Stylommatophora > Helicidae > Cepaea > Cepaea nemoralis. The sequence continues at coordinate 67,659 of JACEFZ010028061.1, forward strand.
CTTGAGCACTTCGAGAGATGCCCGTGTGCAATAAAAATCATCTTTGTCACATTCAGTTCAGCCAAGTGACCTCATGAATTGTGCATGGAGGTGTGACCGGGAATGGGGAAAACTGCAAGAGAAGAAATTCCTCTTCGTGTGGTCAAATAAGAATTACTTCCTTTCCATTCCCACTAGCTTGTCAAAGTTATTGATCTCTCTCTCTCTCTCTCCCCCCCCCCCTCTCTCTCTCTCTCTCTCTCACACACACACACACACACACACACACACACAACACACACACACACACACACACATACAGGTGGTTACAGACGCGGTTCGTGATCCCGCATAACCGCGTTCGAAACACAGCTTCGCGCTATCTGGCAGCAGACCGCGATGCTTTCTGTTTTTACGAAGTGGTGTGGGCGCCGGTCGTTCTAAAAGCAATGGCAAACTACTGAACGTAAACTTAACAACATATCAGAATAGCAAAAAATGCAGGTGTTGACTGCAGTGTCCAGTAAAGGATATCCAACTAACTTTATACATATATACATATTTGTGTTTGTCTTCTTTCTGGTAGATCCCTGCTTCTTCTTCAGGAACCATGTCTTCCATGACTGCCCCATCTCACTCGATCACTAAAGTCATGTTTTGCCATATCACTCGATCACCAGAGTCACGGATCAGCTCAGTGTTCTTGTCTCGACCACGCCACGTGGTCAAGCCATCCAGGTATTTATTTCTCTGTCTTTCCCTTGTTTTCTTCCCGTCGATCTTGCAAGTTGTCATCAGGTTCTCCAATTTATTTCTTCTCATAACGTGCCCAAAAGTGTTTGACTTTCTACGTCTAATTTCTCTAATCAGTGTACGGTTTTTATTTGTTTCTTGTAGGACTTGGTCATTGGTTATTTTGTCTGCCCATGGTATTTGCATTTTCCCCAGAAACCACGTTTTCACAGCCATCATATGTTTTTCAGCTTGTCTGCTCATTGTCTACGCTTCACATCCATACACGAGTACAGGTTCTATGAAGCACCTTAACACTCTTTTTCTCGTTACAATTGACATCTTTTTATTGGTCAGTATGTTTTTCATCTTGCAAAAGGCTACCTTCGCCATGGGGATTCTTGTTCTAATCTCTTCAAGGCATCTCCCATAATATGGTATGACTGTTTCGGGATAATTGTACCGATTCACTTGTTTAAGAATATTCCCATTTACTTGTATATTCATTGTGGTATTGCTTTCTTCCTAGTAACGACCATAATATGTGTCTTCTTACAATTTAATTCTAACCCCAGTTGTTCACTATGTGCAACAACCGCATCTACTAAATGTTGCAGATCCGACTCATTGTCTCCAATCAATACTGTATCATCCGCATATATAATGTTAATGATGTTACGTCCCACAATGATGATTCCATTTATATCTTCTACATTTCTGAAAATATTGTCACTGTTCAGGGAAACAAAGTTCTGGAGACATCACACATCCTTGTCTCACATCTCTCTCAGGGAAACAAAGTTCTGGAGACATCACACATCCTTGTCTCACATCTCTCTTAATAGGCTGATGTTGGCCAACTTTATTATCAATCTTTATGGCAGCTTTTTGTTTCCAATGAATGTTTGTTTTTACAAGTCTATGGTCGTTCCCACCAATTTGTAGATCTGCAAGCATCTTTATCATGTTCATACGTCTTGCTTTATCGAAAGCCTTTGTGTAGTCAATAAAGCAAAGATGTCTTTGTTTACTTCTATTGAACGTTCAATTAATGTCCTCAACAGATACAAATAATTTACCGTACCCTTGCCTTCTTCTCCTATTTCGGATTGTATTTTCTTCCTAACTCTTTGCATGATAATACTTAGTAAAATCTTTGTGATGTGGCTCATTATTTTAATTGTTCGATATTGATCACAATCCAAGGCTATTGATTTATTTAGGATTGCAATAAATATAGAATTACATAATTCTGGAGGTATATCTCCAGTATCATATATTGTGTTCAGCAGTCTGGTGACTTGATCTATTCCGTGTTCTTATATGGCATTGATCATTTCTGTTGTGATGTTGTCTGATCAGGGAGTCCTGGCAGTTTTCATATGTTTAGGAGCATTCTGAACCTCTGTAATAATAACACTGGGTCGTGAGTGCAGAGAATGGGCAGCGGGCCGCACGGAGTTTGAAGTGCAACAGCTGATCCAGAGTAACACACATCAAGGTGACATAGTCATCTACACCAATGGGTCAGTGGTGAGAAACAGACGTAGTGGCTGGGGCTTTATTGCAAAGGCTAATGGACGAGTCTTGAAAAATGAAAGTCTGGCATATAAGACTACGACTTCCAGTATGAGAATGGAGGTGGAGGCAGTAACAGCTGCATTCAGTTGGCTAGAGGAGACTGCTGCAACACACGTTGTATTCATTACTGATTCAACGAGTATATTTAGTAGGGTGGAGCAAGGAATGTTTCGTGTGGCTCTTGTCGCTTCAGAGGTCACAGATTATGAGAATTGTATGGATATTTTGCCCTGGCCATGCGAGGGTGCGGGGGAATGAACAGGTTGATAGGCTAGCAGGGAATGCACCTCTTGGTGGCAGATTGCCTATGGAAAAGGGGGGGGGGGGTGGCCGTGCGCTTGTGGGACCAGGTGGAGAAGGCGGAGGAACAGATTGAGAACCCATATGTGGAAAGAATGAGATTGCGGGGGATCGTCAGGGGTTCTGGAAGAATATCAAAACTGAGAGGGAAGACCAGGAGAACGTTTAATCAGATAGTGCTGGGAACGATTAGTAGTGTGACTCTTCGCTGGCTGTTGAACGAGGGGACGGAATGTCCTGAGTGCAGTGATGTCGGTTCTTAACTCTACTCAACTCTGAACCTCTATCTTCAAAGTTGATGGTCCTTCATTATTATTTTGAGTATTATACTGTTCTTCTCTGTTATCTTCATACAGATATTGACATAATCTGACCGTACATGTAAAATCTGATCTTTTTATATTATGAATTTTCCACCTTTTGTTTTTAGGCAGCCCATTGTTGTACGTGTTCTTTCATTAGTAAGCTCCTGAATTCTTTTGTGCATTAGTTTGATATTTTTATTGTTCTATTGTTTTTTCCATTTGTATGCAGTTTTTCTCGAGCTATGCTCTTTTGCCTCCTTACATAATGTTCTGACTTTTCTGTGAATCTTTTCATATTTGTCAGGATTATTTTGTTGTGTCTTCTTGTTTCCATTAGTTGTAAAAAAAAATTTTCAGCCATCCATTTCTCACGACCCACTTTATTTAATTTTGGAATAGTTGTTTCTGCGGCCAACCTGAATTCTTCAATATTTCCTATTGATCATCCACATCTTGAAATAGGATATCTAGATAAGACAATACCCACTTTTAATGAAAGAAATTAAAATAATAAAAATAAAAAAAAGTAAAAATAAAACAACAACAACAGCATTAATTTGACGCCATGAAAAAAGATTCAAATGACTTGACAATCTGAATCTCTGGCGCCGCGTGGATAATCCCACGTGCGCCTGGTGCATATTAATTATTCATGACCTGAATAATTTATGGCGAAGTTATAGAAGTCAAATAAAAATCGTTACGAAGCCGAGATTGTCTCTGGTTTGTAGGTCAAGCAGTGGTCGGGGGTCTATAAATGTCCCAATTCTCGTATTCCATTTTCTTGCCTCTGCCACAGTGTTTGTAGTCCCTTTCCCTTTTAGCTTTCAACCTTCATCTGTTTTCTACCACTGCTCAAATGTTTGTACTTGTCTGCATTTCAACAACGACACTTGACGGCAAAAGTGGAAGATAATGCTGATGATGAATAATGCTGTTTTCCAATATTGCCATAGTGCTGTGAACAGAGAACTCGTATGCCCGTACGGAGTCGCTAGATTCAAATCCTGATCAAGGCGAGAATATGTAGTAGTAGTAGTAGTAGTAGTAGTAGTAGTAGTAGTAGTAGTAGTAGTAGTAGTAGTAGTAGTAGTAGTAGTAGTAGTAGTAGTAGTAGTAGCAGCAGCATTAGTAGTACTAGTAGCAGTTGTAGTAGTAGTAGTAGTAGTAGTAGTAGTAGTAGTAGTAGTAGTAGTAGTAGTAGTAGTAGTAGTAGTAGTAGTGGTGGTGGTGGTGGTGGTGGTGGTGGTGGTGGTGGTGTTTGTACATCAAGAATGATGATGACCATTCATTTCATCCAGGGGGTTGAAAGTATGTGGAGCCATAAGTTCTAAGATGGCTGGTAAGGCCTATTTTGGCTCGAAATGTTCTTTTACAATGTAGGCAAGGAATACTTGACGTTCCGGGAGGAGGATCTCCTGCAGTGGTCTTTCTGTCCAGCCTATTTTTATTTCCACATGTCTTGAAGTTCTTGTTCTTCTTTCGTTCGCTTGAAATATGTCTATAACTACAATGTTGTCTCTTGTATGAATCTAACAGTCTCTTTTAGTTCACTCAGCGGTCCATAGAGTTTAGCTTCCACTGTTCTCTCTCTACTCCAGAAGGTTCGCCTGGATATGTTGTAGTTTGGGCTGTCCTGGAGTATGTGCTCTGCTGTCTGCGACGCCAAACCACATGTGTACATGGCTCAGTCACCAATCTTGAATTTTGTATACATGTGGTTGCGTAATCTATTGTGTCCTGTTCTGAGGCGCAGAATAATGACCTGTTCTGGTCTGTCCATAACTTGGTAGTCGTCTTGAGTAGGGTTTGGTGGCCTTCTAACTGATTTGATCATTCTTTTCTTTTGGTGGAATGTAATGGGCACATCAGGCTGTTCTTCTTTTGCTCCTTCCTTAGCCAATCGATCAGCTCTGTCGTTTCCGGGTACTCCACAGTGGGATGGTATCCACTGTATGGTGACCTTATGCTGACTGCTAAGTTCAGAAAGTAGTGTCCTTAGAACTGGTAATTTATGTCTTGAAGTGACTACACCCTTGCGTAATGATGTACGCCACGAATTTCCGTCTTTGGCAGTAGTCTCCCAAGTGTCATGATGAATTCCAAAAGCTTTTTGTGAGATCTGCAAGTGTCTTTAAAGCGTTTCCTCTGGCCGCCTTGGGGTGCACAGCTATCTCATCCCTCTCCCAAAACCATTCAAGGATCAATCAAAGCTTAGCGGCTTTAGGATCATCACCCTTCAAAATACATTTGGGAAGGTTTTAGAGAAGATAGTCGCTGTCAAGCTGCAAGAGTTTTTGGAAAGCGGGAAGCTTCTTCCAAGAGGCCTGGGGAGCTACAGGCCAGGAAAAGATACCTGGTCAAATGCAGCCACTTTTGCCTTTGATGTTTATGAGGGGTTCCAGAGTAGATAGGAAACGATGGCTGGAGCGCTTGATCTCGAGGATGCGTACAATAGAGTTCGATATGATATTTTGATGACCGCACTGATGGAGAAGGGGGTCAATCCCTGGTTGGTGAACTGGATAGCAGCCATCCTGCACTCTCGTCGGGTTGCTCTCCGTCTGGGCGCATGGACCTCAGAACCACATATGTTAACCCCGGGACTGCCACAGGGATCTGCAGTCTCACCGGTGCTTTTTAATGTGTATACGAGCAAGATTGCAAACCTAGAACACCAGGGGTTGGAAGAATACTAACATTTGCAGATGATATTCTTGCATATAGGCAGGTGAGAGATAGGGAGCAAACAGCCCAGGAGTTACAGGCGACAGTAGATAAAGTGATTGACTGGTGCACAGAAATGAGTGCTGTCATCCACCCGGAAAAGGCGGCTGTTTTGTGGTGCTTTCTGGACAACAGGATTGTAAGAGCTGAGGTCCCAAGCCTCGCGATAGATGGTAGAAATGTCAGCAGAGAAAACAAACTGAAGTATCGGGGGATCACATTTGACAGGAGCCTATCCTTCAAGGACCATGTGGAGACGGTCGTGAAAAGATCTCAAAAGGGACTCAATGCACTTAAAACTATGGCTGCAATGGACATAGAGCAGAGAATGCTTTTCACACTATACCAGCACTTGATCCTCTCAGTAATTGATTATGGATAAGGTCTGCTCACTGTCTCAGAGAGTCAGCTGTTGAAGTCAGAGCGCATACAGAACGAAGCTATGCGGGTCATTCTGGGATGCACTAGAGACACCCCATATAAGAGGGAAATCATGGATGGCTCAGGCGGAGGATACGATCAGACAGGTGTGCCCCGTGGGGAACATTAGGCGTGGAGAGGAGTGGGTCAGAGTGCCAGCGGAGCAGTCAGACTTGTGCAGAGTTATAATCACATTAAGCCGGGAGTTCAGGGAGTGGCCAGCAGGGGCCACGGAAGTGGAAATCCAGCAACTAATTCAGGACAATGCTCACTCGAGTGATGTGATTATCTACACAGATGGTTCGGTGTCAAGAGGTGAGAGAAGTGGCTGGGGGTTCATAGCCAAAGCTAATGGTCGATGTGTGGGGCAGGAGAGCCTGGCATATGATACCACAACATCTAGCTTAAGAATGGAAGTCGAGGCAGTCACTGCGGCTCTCCGCTGGATGGCGAATACGACACACACACACACATCGTGATTGTAACTGACTCAGAAAGCATGCTGACGAGGGTGAGGACGGGCAGACTTCGTGCGGAGTTGCTTGCTTCGCTTCGGAGGTCACGGGTGACAACCATCGCCTGGATCTTTTCTCCGGGGCATGCCGGTGTGCTGGGAAATGAACAGGCGGACAGATTGGCTGGCTCTGCAGAACTTGGTGGAGTATTGATACATGACAAGGCAGACGTGGTTGCGGCCTTGTGGGAGCACGTGCACACCTCGGAGGAGCAAATGGATTACCATGGTCTGGCAAGAATGAAACAACGAGGAGTGACGAAGGGATCTGGCCGACGCTCAACGCTCAGAGGAAAGGCGAGACGGACTTATAATCAGATTGCTGCTGGTACTATTAGTGTTGGAACTCTTCGCTGGCTGCTGAGGATGGGGACGGAGCACTTATGTAGAAGCAGCAGCAGCAGCAGCAGTAGTAGTAGTAGTAGTAGTAGTAGTAGTAGTAGTAGTAGTAGTAGTGGTGGTGGTGGTGATGGTGGTGGTGGTGGTGGTGGTGGTGGCGGTGTTGGTAGTAGTAGTAGTAGTAGTAGTAGTAGTAGTAGTAGTAGTAGTAGTAGTATTAGTAGTAGTAGTAGTAGTTGTTGTTGTTGTTGTAATAGTAGTAGCAGTAGTAGTAGTAGTAGTAGCAGCAGCAGCAGCAGCAGCAGCAGCAGTAGTAGTAGTAGTAGTAGTAGTAGTAGTAGTAGTCGTAGTAGTAGTAGTAGTAGTAGTAGTAGTAGTAGTAGTAGTAGTAGTAGTAGTAGCATCAGCAGCAGCAGTAGTAATAGTAGTAGTTGTTGTTGTTGTTGTAACAGCAGTAATAGTAGTAGTAGTTGTTGTTGTTGTTGTTGTTGGGTTTTGTTGTTGTTGTAATAGTAGTAGCAGTAGTAGTAGTAGTAGTAGTAGTAGTAGTAGTAGTAGTAGTAGTAGTAGTAGTAGTAGTAGTAGTAGTAGTAGTAGTAGTAGTAGTAGTAGTAGTAGTAGTAGTAGTAGTAGTAGTAGTAGTAGTAGTAGTAGTAGTAGTATTAGTAGTAGTAGTAGTAGTAGTAGTAGTAGTAGTAGTAGTAGTAGTAGTAGTAGTAGTAGTAGTAGTAGTTGATGTTGTTGTTGTTGTTGTAGCAGCAGTAATAGTAGTAGTATAGGCCTCGTTGCCTTGGATGTAATCTATATACAGGAAGTAAACCGTATAGATTCGAATCCCGGTCGGTAACAGTAGCTTTCAATTTGTCTCTATGCGTCCTCTAGTCTCTACTTCTATCCCCAACTTTTATGAGCACAAAACAAAACGTGTGTTTATTAATGAACGGTCTTGGTGGTCTCAAAAGGTTCATCGGCTTATATGTTTGTGGAATACGTGTACATCATTGGAACTGACCAATCATTTCTCTTATTTAAACGTTCGTTAATATACTGGACACAGCATTACGATCCGATGTGTTTGTTATTTGACCTAAGCTGGTTTAATATAAAATTATGAGACTATGGTGCTATTTTAATGGTTAGATACGAAGTCTGTCCCTATTCAATAGTTGTGTGTTCATGATAGGCCTGGCCAATGAAGACACCTGTTACTTTTCTCCGTAATCTCGTATACTCTCGTAAGTAACGTGACGGCGGTGAGAATCAGCAGTGGTTCGAATCGCGTCGGTAACTTACGGGATATGTGAGCTGGCCGCTCAGAGATCAATGGCAAACTACTGATCGTAATCTTGCCAAGAAATCAACAATCAGCTGAAAGATGCTGATGTTGACAGCAATGTCCTGTAAAGGATATGCAAACAATTTTTTGTTAGCTAGTCATGCGTCGAAGTACACTTGTCCTGCAGCGAGGCGCTGTCGTTGCTTGTAGGTGACAGGTTCCGGCAGGTAACTATAACTTTCCATTGTTATGTTATCTAGTGCATCCTCTAGTCTCTACTTACGTCCCCTACTTTTATCAGCGCCAAAGAATACATGTGTGTTTATTGATGAACTGCATGCAGAAGTATGTACCTTTGAGGTGGATAGTGGATAACTAGGTGCGACGAACTTCCCTATGACGCAATCCCCAAGAAAGAGGCACGAAGAAGTAGACACATCTTTAGACTCAATCATCTACTGCTTTAAAGCAGTGGTTCTCAACCTTTTTTGGCCCATGCCCCCCCTCTCCCCTTCACCATATGTTGAGAATGCCATTCCTCCCCTTTTGTATTTCCTCCCTATAAATCCCCCCACCCTGCCCCCTACATAGTATACGTAAAAATGGAAGCTAACTTTAATAACACATACTAGAACAAGTTTAGACGTCTTAATAAAACGTGATTTGTGGGTCTATTTACGTTATAAGACGAATATCAGATAGGCGAGGAGTACAGAACTGTAAAGTATGGAGGGGAAAACAATATCGATTAATCGGTTCTAGTATTAACGTGATCTTGAAATAATCTGCATCCCCCCCCCCTTTTGGAAACCCTAAAATTCCCCCCTAGGGGGGAATTCCCAACCGGTTGAGAACCACTGCTTTAAAGTAACGTGGAGATAGAAAACAGTCAGCTGCATGTCCCTTTAATGTCATCGCAACCAACCCAAGTATTTTTGAGCTGTTTAGAATTTTCTAGGCAATTTTACATTCAGTAGCTTGCTATTCGCTCATACCATTGTGAAATCAGCCCAAGGCGTTATACCTGCGACTGATGTCGAACAAGGTATGCCGGATTGTGAAACTGCATTTACTGTCCCTTAGCCACAGATGCCGGCGTTGGGATAGAATGAGGTAAAATTAACGCATGGGTCAGAAAGAGTTAAGAGACGACGCGTGACTCTAACTAGCGAAATATACACTATTCGTTACCTCTTGAGAGAAGCATCCTTATTTACAATTTCCTGTTCCAGAGAATGACCACATAAAAGATAGATCTGAAGACACTATGACGTTTTAGTGAACTGGTTTTACCTCAGGGAGTGGAGGTCCCCATGACCGAACGAACGAACGAACTAACGAACGAACGAACTTTATTTTCAAAGGGTAACAAATTGGGCACGCAGGCCCGTCTTACATTCGGCCCTTCCAATCACTCACCTTTCGTTCATCAGTGCATAGTGCATTCACTTAGGAAATAAAAAAAAAAAAACATTGTGAAATGAATGTTGTAAACATAAACAATGCATGTTACCATGTTATGAGACAAATCCTCCACCCACCCACAGACCCATCCCCTATCCATCCGCGTCCCCCTCCCCACACACATCCACCACCCAACCACACACATACCCATAGGCACATACATACCCCTATCCATCCACCCATCCCCCAACTCACACATCCCACACCCTCCCCCACATACACCATCTCCCCACCGACCACACATCCCTCCACACACATCCCCCACCCACCCGTACACAAACCCAGGCACACATGCATGCATCCACCCATCCATCACCCACCCACACACACCCCCCCCCACCTTTGCACATCTCCCCACCCACACGCACACATCCTCCACCCATCCCATAACCTACCAACACTCACCCACCCACATACCCTCCACACCCATCCACACACCCCAACCACTCAGTCAAACACACATCCTCCAACCACATATCCAACACCCACACACACATATTCCCGCCAACTCAAATATCCCGCACCTACCCACACGCAAAACCCGCACCCACCCACACATCCCCCACTTACACACAACCCCTACCCACATAATCTCCTCCACCCACACATCCCGCATACACACACACACACACACACACATCCCCAACCCCAACCTACACACGGAATGGATAAAAGCGCTCGCTCTTAAAATTTCGGTGTGCTGATGTCTAAGTAGCGGGTTCATCCCCTACACCGGTCAATTGGGCTACAATGTTGAATTCTCCTCCTTGACTTGCGTATGTAAATCATAAGTACTTGAGGAATCGGATTAGGTTTGTCTGCTGGCAAAGGACATTGGTAATAAGAAATGCTAATTCACACGTACAAATCATTCCTGTGTATTAGTAGTAGCATGTATATGGACTACGGTTGAGTTCAAAGCGAGCAAACGAAGAAACAAAAACCCAAGGAAGAATTGCGCATAGTCAGCTTTTTTCTCTGATCCGGACTCCTGTTGAGACAATGGTCAGATACGATCAAAACGATTGAAGTAGACATCGAGGTGCTGTGGGTGACCAAGTAGATCCTCTGTGACCTGCATTCTTCTGTACACACCACTACAAGTGGCTGGTAGTCGGCTTTCCGCCGCTGATTAGCCAGTGGTTATCTTCCGGGAGTTTGCAATATCTTTCAGAGGAATCACACGGTGTACTAACATGATCGCTGGGTAGTGGATTATACACCTGTATTTTCTGACAAGGACGAAAAAAAAGGTGGTGGTTTACCTCATAGAGAATGGTAAAAAGTAGGCCGGATAAATAAATCACTTACAGGGAAAACCAACACAGAGCAGAATATTGATCGTCATCATCGCCACCACCACCACCACCACCACCACCACTACCACCACCACCATCATCATCATCATCATCTCATCACCACCATCATCATCGACATCATCATCAGCATCGTCCCCCTCACTATGTGCCATGCCGATAAATGTGGGCGGTCTTGTTTCGCCACATCTCACGATCACTCGACTACGACCATGGCTGTGTTCTTGTCCCAGTTATGCCATGTTGCAATGCAACCATAAACGACAAAGACAAATGCAGGTGATGTCTCAGAAAATATTTTGTTTCTTTATCCTCCTGTCATCATCATGTGCCGTACCGATAGACGTGGGCGTTCAAGTTTCGGCTTCTCACACGATCACCAGAGTCGTGGATCAGCTCTGTGTTCTTGACTCCATTCACTCATATGGCCAAGCCATCTAGATATTTAACTCTGTCTTCCCCCTGTTCTTTTCCTCTTAATGTTGCCAGTTATCACCAATTCTAATTCTTGACCGGAATGGCCACTTTCAACCTTCTATGTACCGACTTGGTTATAATTTGGGCCTTTATGGTGCATCTTGTATTTCGTCTTGCGTAGGTAATGCTTCTTGTTTCTGCTTCCTGGCTTCTGATTGATTGATTGTGTTAGTTAATTTCCTGTTGTGGTTTTACATGTCTCTCCAGTTTATTTCTTCTCTTAACATGCCCAAAACTTCTTGACAGTTTGCGTCTATCTGTGCTCAAGACAATTGTTACTTTTGAAGTTAAATCGTCAGCTGCTAATGCATTTAATGATTGTTACTGTTACTGTAAGAAATATCTTAGACACTTCGACGATATCTTTTCAGCTGCTTGTGTACTTGACAACCATTGCTACTTTAACTGATTCAGTGCCAAACAAAAAGTCGGGTTGGACGAAACACGGAACACAGTCACACGTACAAGTATTATGATGTACATTTCCTTTCATTGAACATTAAAATTGCTGAAAATACCGTGAAACGAAACAAATAATACGATGACGCCGGTATGGCGATATATCGCGCTCTGTCCAAATGGGAATTCACATTTGGCAATATACAGGCTGTGTTTGTAACGACAGTACAGTGGTTGAAAATATTGCCTATTATGCTGCATGAACTTTACAGAGGGTGAATACAAAACTTGGACCGGCAATATTTTCAAACACTGCACAGTAATTAAAAATACACCGTATACTATCATTTGGCACTGAATCCGTTAATGTAAGAAATATGTCAGTAACAACATTGTAATATCTTCAATAGCATTGACACTGGATAACTGCTTCTCTAACGCAACAACTGTTGCATGCACAGAGGTTATTTCTGAAGCTGCGCGTGCTTTTGACACTCGTTATTTGTTATGGAACAAATGTCCCAGCACAGTAAGGTTATTTCTCCAGCTTTGTCTACACTGGGCTACGCTGGTTATGTCGAGGGTCGGACGAGGGTTGCACGTCTGAGTTCATCGTCTGCGAAGAGAACAAAAGACTGGCCAGCTATTTCTTTGTACACTCAGGTCTACAACACTTGACGGTCACGTCACACCACGAACAGTGGCGGGAAACTTATTCGGGAGATTTGCGTGTGTGTGCGTATATATGTGTATGTGTATGTGTGCATGTGTTTGTGTGTGTGTGTGTGTATGTGTATGCATGCGTGTATATGTACGTGTGTATGCGGGTGTATGTGTGAGCGTATGTGTGTATGTGTGCATGTGTTTGTGTGCATGTGTGTGTATGTGTATGCATGCGTGTATATGAATGTGCGTATGTGTGAGCGTATGTATGTGTGCATGTGTGTATGTGTTTGTGTGTATGCGTGCGTATGTGTATGCATGTGTGTGTGTGTGAATGCATGTGTGTATGTGAGTATGTGTGAACGTATGTGAGTGTATGTGTGAACGTATGTGAGTGTATGTGTGCGTGCGTGTGTGTGTGTGTGCGCTCGCGCGCACTAGACAACTGATACTTTTAGGATAAAAAATGTCTCAAAGACACTGCGATTATGTCTTCACCCTCCTTGTGCACTAGACAATTGTTACTCTTAAAGATACGATCGTCTCAGACACAACGAGGTTAACTCTTCATCCCCCACTGCACTCGGCGGTGGTGACCTTTAGAGTCATAAATGTCTCAGGCACAAAGAAGTTAAACAATATGTTCCATGTCTTTTTCAGGACGCTGTGATCAACCAAACCCCATGTCGATTTTCAAAGCAAAGTTTAGGTTCAGTAGTTTGCCATAGCTTTCTGAACAGGAAGTCAACATTGAAGTCCAACTGACCAGTGTAGGGAACAATTGCCTTACCTCGCCATTAACGCACCGTAAGTTCAATCTCAAACTCATTAAATTCCGACAGACTGCCGACAAAGAAGTTAGGAGAAGCCTGATGGCGAGGGACAAAGGTAATATGGAAAGTTAATCCACACGTCCAGTGCACTAGAAGCAGTAAAATATGAATAAAATTTGGTGAAACTGCCGTAAAGCTGTGGAAATGTAAACAATGTAAAATAACACAAAGTAATGCAGCTTTACAGAACAGAATTACGAAACATACAGGACGTTACGGCGACTAGCCTTCATCAGCAAACAAATACATACATAAAACACAACATACAGTAACGGAGATGAACCTCCAGTGACTACATTAAGGCATAAGAACGGGATGACAAGATTAAAAAGATGACAAAATGAGAGCAATGAAGAGAAAATGAAAATATGAAAAAAATGTTGTTACTTAGCTCAGAGTCCCAGGCTGACTCTGAGATAAGTAACAACACATTTATTTTATATGTTTAATTCTTCTCATCACATTCTTATGCCTTAATGTAGTCACCGGAGGGTCTTCTCCGTGATTATATGTTGTGTTCTGTGTATGTATTTGTTTGCTGATGAAGGCTAGTCGCCGCAGCGTCCTGTATGTGTCGTAAATCTGTTATGTGAAGCTGCATTACTTTGTGTTATTTTATATTGTTTACTAGAAGTGGTAGCAGGTGTAAGGACAACGCCTGAGTTCAAAGCGGGCGAACATAATTAACAAACAACATTGAGAATCCCTGTGCGTCATTGTGATTGATAAGTGGCTGCAGACTGGATTTAGCATACCTCCTCTATGTCTGGGATAAGACTGCTGGGCTGTATCATGTTAAAGGAATATGGTATCCTTCCCATCATGTTTAAATTGATGATAGACATATCCTGGTGGATGTTCTCCATCTTCCTCCCCCTCCACTGACACTTTCACGGGGCATATCTGTGGCTAGATGCTCGCTAGAGCGAGACCAATTTTGGGGAATACGGGGATTAACGTAATCCACATTTATGGCCGAAGATTCTCTTGTGCCGCTGCCGAGTCTCCCCGTTTGACGGAGTTGATTCGAGGGAGCTTTTCTGCGGCCGGCTTGTCGCCATCTTGAGTCGAGGTCATCAGTCATATGCTGACACGCTAGTACAGTGTTTCGTGAGGTGGCGTATTCGAAACCTTCCAGCAATGCTGCGAAACTTCACTCTTAATGCCCTAGACCAGGGGTCACCAAACTTTTTTGCACGGCAGGCCGGATAACTGACAAAATGACGAGCGCGGGCCGGATACGTATTCTGTACAATACTTACGCCATGCTCCGTGGCTAAGGTCTTACCGACGCGGTTCGTAATCCCTTATACCCGCGTTCGAAACACAGCTGCGCGCGATTTGGCAGCATACCGCGTTGCGCTGGTTTTTTACCCTATGGTATGGGTGCCGGTCGTTCAGTAAGCAATGGCAAGCTACTGAACGTAAACTTGCCAAGACATCAACAACAGCAAAAACTGCTGGTGATGACTGCAAACGTCCTGTAAGGGATACGCAACTAACTTTAACAATACTTGCAAGCCAGAACAAAAGCTTCGGTTTAAAGGATGAAAAACTAAGATAATCATGGGTGAGTGGCGTGCAATGCACACACACACACACACGCGCGCACGCACGCACGCACGCACAAACACACACACAAAATAAAGACAACCAACAAATTTATTTACTTTTAAAAAGTTATCAAATAAGTCGACGTTAGCAAAAAGATAGTTACATCAGACCTTGTGTGCACATATCCGAATCTGACAAACTAAGCAGCAAAAAACTGTTAGTGAGATTTGTGAAACTGATATTTGGCTTTCAAGTTATCATGAAATGTTTGGTTTTGGATAGCTACATCCAACCAAGAGAATTGTTTTCAAATGTTCATCAGTCAATCTCGTTCGATGTGTTGACTTCATCTACTTCATTTTTGACAATGTTTGCTCACAAACATAAGTTGTGCCAAAGCACTGGTGCCATACCAGCGGCAAATTTCTTTAGTTTTGGAAGCTCAACATCAGATTGGCAGCGGTAAAATTCAACAAGTGGTCCTTCTCTGTGCTTCTCTTCCATCAAGTCATTTGCTTGCAAATCAATAAGCCCCAACTGTAGTTCAACTGGCACATCATCAAGGTTACAATCGAGCGGATTCTGGAACAGTAGAATGTCACTCTCAGTTCTGTCAAGATCTGAAAATCTCTCCAAAAAATGCCTTTTCTAGTCATGAATAATTTTTTTTCCCGAAAATCGAGGTTGACATCTTCGGCGATTGTGGCGCAAAACTCTTTGACACTGTGAAAATGAGAAAAGATTTCTCCTTTCAGTTATGCTTCAAACAATGACAGCTTTCTCCGAAATCCTTTGATGATTCTGTAAAGATCACAGACGAGATTTGTCTTTCCCTGAAGTTTCAAATTCAGTTTATTCATGTGGGATGCGATGTCGACCAAAAAGTAACAACTTTGTGACAGCCAGGTGGGATCTGACAGCTGGGGATCAGCTCAATCTTTGTCAGTGAGGAAATCGTCTATTTCGTTTCGGTGCTTGTAAAAACGAAATATGACTTTACCACAGCTGAGCCACCTCACTGATGTGTTATAAGGCACGTCACAGAATTCAGAATCAATTTTTTCAAGAAAATCCTGGAACTGACGGTGATTGAGTGCATGTCACCGAATGAAGTTCACAGCAGAAAAGACTGGTTTTAGTGCTCAAGAAATATCTAAGTCTTTTCCACAGATTGATTGTTGATGTATGATGCAGTGAATGAACAGAGCACCCGGAAGTTTCAAATCTTCCAACTGAGTCTCGATCTTCCTCATCCGACCCTTCCTCACTCCAGCCATATATTTTCCTCCAATAACTGTAACACCTAGAAGCTGATTCCGCTGAAGGTTATAGTCTTGCAAAACTTGTTGCACTTCCATGACAATGTCTTTTCTTGTTGTTGTTCCATGCACGCTGCAAACGGATGCCAACTCTTCCGTTATCTGAAAGTTCAAATTGATATCATGAATGAACATGAGAAGTTGTGACGTACTCGAGAAATCAGTAGACTCATCCAGCGCCAAAGAATACCTCAACAATTTCCTAGTTTTCTTGCGTATCTGTAGCACTATGTTCTTTCCAAGTTCTACTGTTCTTCCCACAACTGAACTTGCCGAAAGGCCGATAATTTGAAACACATAGGCTTTCTCAGGACACAAGTCATTTGCTGCTTTCATCATGTACTCTTTGATGAAGTTGCCATCAGTAAACGGTTTTCCTCGTTCTGCCATCTTATGCACTATTTTGTAAACTTGTACGAGTGACAGATTCATTTTCAGCAAACTTTCTCGTGAAGAGATCTCTTTGTGTTTCGTATTGTTTTGGTCCTCGGCGTCTGGGAGTTTGGGAGTCACTGAAAGCAGTTCCACAATCCACCGACATACTTCGACATTCACCGACATACTTTGGTCGAGAGCTCGACATCAGCCGCAAGCCATTTGGGAGCAGATCGCTTTGCGTTGATTTCGATAGAATGGGTGTCGGTCGTTCAGATGCTGCGTGTCCTTTGCAGGACGTTGCAATCAAACCCAGGTTGATATTCAAGGCAATTTTACGTGTACTAGTTTGCCATTGCCCTCGGAACGAGATGTCAACATTCAAGTTCAAATGACCGGTGTATGGGATGAACCCGCTACTCCGCGTCAGCTCACAGGAAGTTTACTCAACTAAAAATTGTTTAGTAAATCAGAAACAGGCAATCAATACACGCGGGTGTTGACTGCAACATCCTTTAAGAGGACACGTGGCTAACTTTATGTTGGTGAAATTTGTTGTAAATATATCTTTTAATACCACATATACGGTAAATAGCCATAGGTTATGTTACAAGAATAAGGAACGACACGAACAACAGAAATTATGGTGTGGCCTGTCCTTCTGTATGGGTGCCAATGCTGGACATTGAGAAATGACACGGTGAGGAAACTAGAAGGGTGCAGGGTTGCCAGAACTTGTACATAGGGGACAGGGACGGTTCTGTTAGAATCAAAGATGTTACACAAATTAATATTGTCACTCATGACCA
This sequence comes from Cepaea nemoralis, assembly GCA_014155875.1. Lineage (NCBI taxonomy): Eukaryota > Metazoa > Mollusca > Gastropoda > Stylommatophora > Helicidae > Cepaea > Cepaea nemoralis. The sequence continues at coordinate 85,041 of JACEFZ010028061.1, forward strand.
TCACCATCATTCTTATCATCATCATCATCATCATCATCATCATCATCATCATCATCATCATCATCATCATCATCATCATCATCATCATCATCATCATCATCATCATCATCATCATCACCAAAACCACCACCACCACCACCATCATCATCATCATCATCATCATCATCACCATCACCATCATCATCACCATCATCATCACCACCACCACCACCACCACCACCACCACCAAGACCATCATCATCATCATCATCCTCATCATCATCATCATCATCATCATTATCATCACCGTCACTATCATCATCATCATCATCATCATCATCATCATCATATGCAATCTCTATAATCTGTTGAACAGACACAACCAGTCTCCCCACATCACTTAGCATTCTCTATAATCTACTGAACTGACACAACCAGTCTCCCCACATCACTTATCATTCTCTATAATCCACTGAACTGACATCACAACCAGTCTCCCCACATCACTTAGCATTCTCTATAATCCACTGAACTGACACAACCAGTCTCCCCACATAACTTAGCATTCTCTATAATCTACTGAACTGACACAACCAGTCTCCCACATCACTTAGTATTCTCTATAATCCACTGAACTGACATCACAACCAGTCTCCCCACATCACTTAGCATTCTCTATAATCTACTCAACTGACATCACAACCAGTCTCTCCACATCACGTATCATTTTCTATAATCTATTGAATTGACACAGCCAGTCTCCTCTCATCACTTAGCATTCTCCAAAGCTTTATTGCACTAACCCAACCGGAATCTCTCTCATCATTTAACATTCTTTCGCTACTCTATTGAAATGACACCTCCGGAGTTTCCACGCGTCCTGCATCTATACAGGTGAGTGTGTGACCCGGGTCTTTCTAGCAGTTACTATATCCTCACATAGTTTCCTATTTCAGCGAGTAAATCTTCACATCAAATGTGAATCTGCCCAAATCTTCACATCGGCTTTGTGTCTGCCTTCTCATTTACTTGCAAATCTCTACGTTATCTTCGCACGCCAGATTCATATCAGCTCCAATGTAAGTCAATCAGGTAAAATTCTGAACACAGCCACGGAAACAGACCTGTGACTGATCCCTTCTAATATTGTTGTCCTGCCCATTGTTGAACGTTCAGACTCACTGGACCTTATTGAAACGTTCTGATCTTATCAAGGCTATGTGGCCTTGCAAGAGTCAGATTGGGAAAGAAAGGGCAAAAATACATCTGTGTGTGTGTGTGTGTGTGTGTGTGTGTGTGTGTGTGTGTGTGTGGTGTGTGTTTGTGTGTGCGTGGGTGTGTGGTCAACGTTACTGGTTAGTCGGCGACTGTGGCTTAGGTGATAATGAAACGCGGTTTTACAATTCCCGGCCAAACTGAGCCGAGGGTTCGAAATCATCTACGGGGGATTTTGAAACACCAACATTCGAGATGGGGTTGAGGAGAGGGTTGCAATAGGGTGCTCTTCTTCCTGTTGAGCTCTCTGCGCGTCGAATTACATTAGGTCCTCATTAAACAACTCTTCTCCATGTGATGCAAGCAGCTCATCAATGTCAGCTTCCTCCATCCCTTCAAAGCCAGTTTTAGTGGCTAAGTTACCGATCTGTCGTCGAATAGCATGAACGTCGTCAAATTCACAAAAGTCGTGCACACTTACTGGCCATTTTTCGCCACACAGCTTTCATGCATACTGACGTCACCTTACTCTATGAATCCGCAATGATGTCAATGGCCTTGAGGATGTTGTAATCTCGCCAGAATCCCTTCATGGTAGTCTTACCTTTACCTTTCGTAGCCTTGATGTGCTGTGAGAAGGTGCGACGGAAATAATAACTTTTGAAAGTTGCAATTACACCTTGGTCATTTGGCTGGATCAATGAAGTCGTGTTTGGTGGCATGAATACGAACTTGACGTTCTCGGACAAGTCGCGGGATTGACCTGATGACCAGGAGCGTTATCCAATGGCAGCGATATCTTAAATTTTAGGTTTTCTCTAGCACAGTAGTCCTTTGGAGCAGAAATACCATACACAGTTTCCCATTCTTACCAGCATAGCTACACAGGTGACGACGTTATGGCGGAACATAGCGACGTAAAGTGAAGTTATGTCCCCTATGTGACAACGACGTTACAGCGATAGACGTAAACCGAAGCGACGTATAGCGGGGCCTCCTTGTATACAGTTGTTTATTGGAGTCAGAAAGATGTTTTCTTTATGAGATTAGTATTGTTAGTTAATGTCATTCCTCCTGAGGTTAGTGCCATCATTATGCCAAACTGTACAGTCATGTTTGTGCTTTATAACTGTTTATTTTAAACTCTCATGTTGACTGTCATATTTTTCTTTTGGTGTTATGGTTTAACGTTACATATCATTACTGCCTATTTGAAGCAGGATTGTTTATATGATAGGGGGCGGGGTAGTTATTCTTATTGAAAGGAATGCAGTTTGAAGGGTGCAGCGAGAGAAGATTCTTGACATTTTTAGTCGCGTGGAGATCACTAGATGTGGAGATCACTAGATGTGCAGATCACTAGATGTGGAGATCACTAGATGTTGAGATAACAAGATGTGGAGATCACTAGATGTTGAGATAACAAGATGTGGAGATCACAAGATGTGGAGATCACTAGATGTGGAGATAACAAGATGTGGAGATAACAAGATGTGGAGATAACAAGATGTGGAGATAACAAAATGTTGAGATAACAAGATGTGGAGATCACTAGATGTTGAGATAACAAGATGTGGAGATCACTAGATGTTGAGATAACAAGATGTGGAGATCACTAGATCTTGAGATAACAAGATGTGGAGATCACTAAATGTTGAGATAACAAGATGTGGAGATAACAAGATGTTGAGATAACAAGATGTGGAGATAACTAGATGTGGAGATCACTAGGTGTGGAGATCACAAGATGTGGAGATAACTAGATGTTGAGATAACAAGATGTGGAGATCACAAGATGTGGAGATAACAAGATGTGGAGATCACTAGATGTTGAGATAACAAGATGTGGAGATAACAAGATGTGTAGATCACTAGATGTTAAGATAACAAGATGTGGAGATCACAAGATGTGGAGATCACTAGATGTGGTGATCACAAGATGTGGAGATCAACGTATGTTGACATAACTAGATGTGGAGATCAATAGATGTTGAGATCACAAGATGTGGAGATCACAAGATGTGGAGATCACTAGATGTGGAGATAAACAAGATGTGGAGATCACTAGATGTTGAGATAACAAGATGTGGAGATAACAAGATGTGGAGATCACTAGATGTGGAGATCACTAGATGTGAAGATCTCTAGATATGGAGATCGCTAGATGTGGAGATCACTTGATGTGGAGATCACTAGATGTGGAGATAACAAGATGTGGAGATCACAAGATGTGGAGATAACAAGATGTGGAGATCACAAGATGTGGAGATCACTAGATGTGAAGATCTCTAGATATGGAGATCGCTAGATGTGAAGATCACTAGATGTGGAGATCACTAGATGTGGAGATAACAAGATGTGGAGATCACTAGATGTGGAGATCACAAGATGTGGAGATCATTAGATGTGGAGATCACAAGATGTGGAGATCAACGTATGTTGACATCACTAGATGTGGAGATCAATAGATGTTGAGATCACTAGATGTGGAGATCACTAGATATGGAGATCACAAGATGTGGAGATCACTAGATATGGAGATCACAAACTGTGGAGATCAATAGATGTTGAGATCAATAGATGTTGAGATCACTAGACGTGGAGATCACTAGATATGGAGATCACTATATGTGGAGATCACAAGATGTGGAGATCACTAGATATAGAGATCACTATATGTGGAGATCGCTAGGTGTGGAGATCACAAGATGTGGAGATCGCTAGGTGTAGAGATCACTAGATGTGGAGATCGCTAGGTGTAGAGATGACTAGATATGGAGATCACTAGATGTGGAGATCACTAGATGTGGAGATCACTAGATGTGGAGATCACAAGATGTGGAGATCACTAGATGTGGAGATCACTAGATGTGGAGATCACAAGATGTGGAGATCAATAGATTTTGAGATCACTAGATGTGGAGATCGCTAGATATGGAGATCGCTAGATGTTGAGATCGCTAGGTGTAGAGATCACAAGATGTAGAGAAGCATGATTTTCCATGACAGTTGGCTAGCCATTTGATGATGATGTTTTATTTTAACAGTGTTGGTTTCCCTGGTTGAAGGACCGTGACCGGAAGCCGTTATGCATAGACGTGCTACAACTTCTTGTGTACTGGACTGATGTTTGCATGTGGATTAGCTGTCCCCATTACCAGTGTCCCTCGCCATCAGGTGAACCCACTTCGACTTCTGACGTACTTGTAATCCATATCCCCAAGTCAAAGGTGAGAAGCCAACATTTGGTGTAGGTGTTGAACCCGCTACCCCAGCATCAGTACACCAAAAGTTTACGGAATAGTGCTCTTATCCATTCAACTGTGCTGACCTTGATCAATGGATGATCTGAACTTCACTGAAGACATTGCTTTCCTGCCCCACATTCAAAACCATACGCACAATCAATTAAATAGGCTTAATGGGAGGTCACAACAAAGATAATTAGAATAAATCAAGCATATGACAGTCTGATCTCCCTTGGTGAAACCTTACCTCAAGCAATGGAAGCATACACATATGCAGGTCGCAGTGTAAACAAAAGCAGGAAAACAGACAGAGATATTAGCAGAAGTATACACAAGGCAGGAAGAGCTTTATTCAATCAATCAATCAGGTGCCGTCTCCACAATGAAGGTTGGCTGCAATGGATCTCCAACACTGACTCTCACCTTGACTGTACATTCTGTCAGCCTGATGTTCGTCCATCTCTCAATGTTATCTTCCCACTTGTATCGTTGTCTACCTCTTACTCGCTTGCCCTCAACCTTGCCTTTCAGTATGGTTTTTCCACACAGTCTGCCTTAGGAAGCTATTGAAGATTAAATGGCAAGACAAGATCCCAGACATTGAAGTTCTAGAAAGAGCATCCATGCCAAGTATCCACACTCTACTAATGAAAAATCAGATTCGCTGGGCTGGTCACTTAACTCGTATGCCAGATCACAGGCTCTCTAAACAAATTTTTTTTACGGCGAGCAGAGTTGTGGTAAACGCTCCCATGGCGGCCAGAGGAAACACTTTAAAGACACTCTGAAAGTCTCACTGAAAGCTTTTGGAATTCATCCTGACACCTGGGAGACTGCTGCTAAAGACCGTAATTCATGGCGTACATCATTACATAAGGGTGCAGTCACTTGTGAAGCAACCAGGACTGCAAGAGCTGTGAATAAAAGGCTGGACAGAAAAACCACTGCAGGAGATCCTCCTCCTGGAACGTCAAGCATTCTTTTCCCGCATTGTCAAAGAACATTTCGAGCCAAAATAGGCCTTATCAGCCATCTTAGAACTCACGGCTCCATACTTTCAACCCCACTGGATGAAATGAATCGTCATCATCATTCTTGATGGACAAACATACAATATATCAGAGTATCATGTCTTTTAACATAGCCGAAATATTTAACTTGCCTCCTCTTTATTTCTTTCATCAACTCTCTCTTCATTCCCAGTTTTTCTAGAACCTCTGCATTTGATTAAGAGCTTTATTAGTCAGAGGAAATGTATGGAAGTCAACAAAATTTAACAGATTAAGTGCCAAACGAAAAAGTAGGTTTGACCTAAGACAAACGGATGGCGGTAAATTGAAATAGGAGTGTGTCACCGTCTTGACTTAAAAGTTGTTAATATGTAATATATATATATATATATATATATATATATATATATATATATATATATATATATATATATATATATATATATATATATATATATATATATATATATATACATATATTATAATGTCAATTTCCATTCATGGAGTGTTGAAATTGTGGAACATACCACAAAACACTCTGTAGCGATGGGGTTACAATTCGTAATCCCGCGTACCATGTTTGAAACACAGCTGCGGGCGATTTGTAAGCAGATTGTCTTGCGCTTGCGTTGGTTTCTATGCTATGGTATGAGTGCCGGTCGTTCAGAAAGCAGTGGCAAACAACTGAACGTATACTTGTCCAAGAATCACAAACATCCAAAAACTGCTGGGGTTGACTGCTAAGTCCTGTAAAAGATATACAACTAACTAACCAGGAAACAAAACAAATAACATGATGACCCTAGTATGGTGATATATCATCCTTCTGTCCAAATGGGAGGTCACATTTGGCGATATACAATCCTTCGGCAGTGAATCAGTTAAATCGTGTAGCAGAATAATTCATGTGGAGCTTTTGGGTAGAACTAGTAGAATTGTGGGGGGGGGGGGGGGGGCGGAGGCGGGGGGGGGGGGGGGGGCTGAGTGGTCTCGAGGTATGGCGTCCACCTCGAGTGCTGGAGGTCCCGGGTTCAAACCCCTGTGAGGGCCGGGATTTTTTCACGTTAACTTCTAGTAACAAAATTTCCCCTGGTCTCTGGGTAGTGAGACCGGACGCCCTTGTGTATTGTTGCACACGTAAAAAATCCCTTGGCAGTTGGAAATCGAAAAAAGTAGCCTAACGGCGCTGCCCGGGCAAAATTTCGAGTTAAAAGTCTACCCAAAGTATTTCAGGATCCTCGCCGGTGCTACGGAGTTCCTGCACTGAGCTGACATTATCCGGATTCAGGCTTGAGTTAGGAGTAGAACGGAGCACTTATGGTTACACCCGTGTGCTGTAATGTTGATCCGTTGACTAAACTAAACTAAACTAAACTAAACTAAACTAAACTAAACTAAACTAAACTAAACTAAACAGCTAACCGTCTTCTTCTTCTTTCGTTCGTTCGCTAAACAGCTAACCAATGTTGGGGTTGATTGTGGCGTTCTGTAAAGGACATGAAACTAACTTGTACATTACTGGTTGAACGACCATATGATTGTCTGGTGACCAGATAAGACTATCAGTGCAGATAATCGTATGAACTTAAAACCCAGTCTTGAAAACACAGACGACGCTGCTATTACATTGCAATATTTTAACTTGCCGTACATGCCAAAACTGATAGCTTAATTCTCTCTGCTTCTGACGGGTGTCATATTAAATTGTGCAGCCTCAGGAAGGTGTGCTTCGGTACAAGAAACTCCGTCATCATACAGTCGGTCTTTGCAGATCGTCGCTTCCATCACGGTAGACCAGGAAGACTCTCGGTGCCTTGCCAATTCCTGCCTCATTCAGTGTCATGCACGAACTATCTTTTCTATTCCACGCCCTCCTTCATGCTAGTCGACCCTCGCTCCTTCTTCCTTTTCTAATCCACTGTGGTCTTTAACAGTAAAATAATGAACCCTTTTCCACGCATTAAGATCTATGAGGCATATAGTGCTGGCCCCATTCTTATAGACCAGTCGCCCTTGATGGGTGATATGATCGGTACCACGCCTGTCGTATTTACTTCCCGAGAATGTCTTGGTACCCATATTAACCTAGGTCATCTTGGGATCGGATACATTTGACAAATCTGCCTCGAAGCGAACTCAAACCCATGAACACCGTACCATATAGCTTTTAGCAAACTTACAAGTCGCCAGGGTGAGTAAGTAGCCTACTCTGTGGGATTCAAACCCATGAACATGGTAAAACATAGCCTCTAGCAACATTTCAAGTCGCCAGGGTGACTGAGTAGCCTACTCTGTGGGATTCAAACCCATGAACACCGTACCACCTAGCATTTAGCAAACTTACAAGTTGTCAGGGTAATTGAGTAGCCTACTCTGTGGGACCCGCTAACGGCAATGTTCACCCCAGTGTCTACTCATCCCCGTCGATACCCTGACCCTGAGCTGCGTTCGCTGCAACGTGTAGTAATCCCCCCCCCCCCTCTACCTCACGGAGGTTCATTAGGGAGGTTCCCTTCGTGGTACCGATCATATCACCCATCAAGGGCGACTGGTCTATAAGAATGGGGCCAGCACTATATACCTCATAGTTATAAGACCATGGTGGTATTTCTCAACATCTCCGGTACTATTAAAGGTTACAAGAAATATAAGGATATATAAAAGGTGTGTTATAGGATACTTAATAGGTGCGTAGAGGATACATAAAAGGAGTGTAGGAGGATATATAAAAGGAGTGTAGGGGATACATAAAAGGGGGTGTAGGAGGATACATAATAGGAGTGTAGGAGGATATATAAAAGGAGTGTAGGAGATACATAAAAGGGGGTGTAGGAGGATACATAAAAGGAGTGTAGGAGGATATATAAAAGGAGTGTAGGAGGATACATAAAAGGAGTGTAGGAGGATACATAAAAGGAGTGTAGGAGGATGTTTAAAAGGAGTGTAGGAGGATGTTTAAAAGGAGTGTAGGAAGATAAATACAGTAGTGTAGGAAGTTACATAAAAGGAGTGTAGAGGAATACATAAAAGGAATGTAGGAAGTTACAAAAAAGGGGTGTAGGAAGAAAGATAACGTTACAAGAGAACCTCGCGGAGATTCAGTAGGGAAGTTCATTTCCTCAGTTAAAAACCATGATGGTATTTCTTAACATTTCCAGCACTATTACAGGTCACATAAAATATAGGGATGAATGAAATGAGTGTAGGAAGAAAGAGAATTATACATAAAGATTAGCAATATGATAATGACATAGAGGAAACTACAAGAGTGAGCAAAGGATTTGAATGCTTTGAAAAAGACTTTTAAGGACCTGCGATCAGCTGAGGAATAATAGACAAAAGAACAACTTCGCCTGCACACTTTAAACGGCGCTGTATTGATCTTCATTCCTTAAAGTAGAATTGCCTGGTGGTAACTGGTCTAGCTCATACATAAAACATTTAGTTAGCAGCCCCTTTGGGAGTTAGTATCCAGACTTGGCTTAAGGCAGTGACTATTGTCCATTATACGGAGTCCCGGAGAGAAAGCCACGTTAAGCCGTTCGATGCCACGAGCGATAAACTGCGGTCTGGACTGTAACGAATGTGATAGTACTGGTCGATAGTGGGTCGTGTCAGCCTGTGACCTATTGGTGCCCTCTGCAACCTGGTAATTATTAAACTTCTCACGTAGGAGAGGTCAGCGTTTCGTGGTGTGGTAGTAGGGAACATTGATCCCAGGGGTCTACTGCCAGCCTATTAGCTTCAATTTTTCTTTTATCTGCGTTTCCTAAGGAAAGGGATGTTTTAACAACTGGTGTTATTGAGAAATGTGTAAGTCCGTGGTTGGTTGGCTTCCTATGGAAGTTAGATGGTTAGATGCATATCCTTTACAGTATGTGGCAGTCAACACCAGCATTCTTTGCTGTTGTGATCGCTTCGCAATTTTACATTCAGTAGTTTGTTATTGCCTTCTGAACGACCGGGACCCGTACCAATTTGTGTAAAAACCAACACAGCGTGGTCTGCTGCCAAATAGCGCGCAGTTGTGTTCCGAACGCGGGTATGCAGGATCACGAACCACGTCCGTAAAACCTTCACCACGGAGCAGCATCCTATAGAAGACTTTGTTTAAAAATTGTTTAACATTCAAGAGGACCGACTTCATTACACCTGATTTTATCCCTTACGGCCCGGTCTCTTTCCGCAGGGCGGTCTGCCGAAAGTATCGCACAAAGCACGAACTCCGAAACTCCAGCGACGACCTACACGAGCCTCCACAAAAATTGCACTCTGAACAGAATATCATAATTCGGAATCGAACTGACAATCTTCGACTTCGAGGCTGGTGACATGGCCACTTCGCCACGGAGACTCCATGGAAGACTCAGTCTTTGGCATTTACCACCGACTCATTGGCGTTCCGGTCATCTAGGCTTTGGGCAGTATTTGCATCAATCGGAGTGAGGTTCCGTCTATCTATCATGTGCCATGCCGATAAGCGTGGGCGGTCATGTTTTGCCATCTCACTCGATCACTAGAGTCATGGATCAGCTCCGTGTTTCTGTCATGAACATGCCACGTGGCCAAACCATCCAGGTATTTACTTCTCGGTCTTCGCCTTGGTCTCTTCTCTTCGATCTTGATAGTTGTCACCAAATTCTCCAATTCATTTCTTCTCATAACATGCCCCAAAAATTCTGTCTGTCTACGTCAAATGTCTTTAATCAGTTTACGATCTTCATTTGTTTCTTGAAGGACTTGTTCATTGGTTTTTCTGTCTATCCATGGTATTCTTAGCATTTTCATCAGAAACCATATTTCCACAGCCATCAGATGTTTTCCAGCTTGTCTGCTCATTGTCACGGAGTGAGTTTGGTATAGAGAATGTCGTCCCGACCCGGTACCAAACCACCATCTCCATGGGGACTATTGCCAAGCTCTCCTTTCCCCACTCCACGCCCAGAAACCATTATCCGGCGATCCGGGATCGGTACTAGAATTTCACATCTGATGAGAGGCATATTAGGAGATAACCAGGTCACCATTGAACCCAGCACACACGTCCTGGCGAAGATTAGGTCTAGTTGCTATGGCTGCCTTCTCAGGTTTTAGATACTGTCATTGTCAATAGACTCAACCCAATGCCAGTGGGGAAGTATCAACCCCCAAAACCAGTATTAAAGGAATTTGTGAGTCATCTCGTAATTCACGTTAAAAGCACTGTTCTGAATGGCAGAAACACAATAACAAACAACCGTATCTATGTGAAAAACTAATTATACTAGTAATTAATTATTAGACAGAGACAATCAACCTAACACAAAGGGTAAATATGTTAAATATAAAACGAACAATATAACCACAAAGCAGGATTAAGTCAAACGTCACGAATGAAGAAATCAGGTTTAAAGTGGGGGTTAAAGCAGCACTAGATTTTATTAGAAAGCAGCAAGTCAAATGGTTTGGCCATGCAAGTAGGTTACCAGTCAACAGCATACCACAACAAGCAATGATGTACAGACCAGATGGAAACAGAGGAAGAGGCCGACCACGTAAACGTTGGACGGAGGGAATAGCAGAGTCCATGGGAATATCGATATTTGTAGCCCATAATCGGGCACTTTCACGATGTTTATACTTCACCTCGACACTGCAAGGTACAAGAGGGAACATGATGAGATGCGATGAGTCACGAGGGCTAGAATTCTTATGTAGGGAATTACTCCTGTTAAGTAATATACAAATACATTTAAGACACACTATGAAGAAGAGATTGCAAGATTGCATATGCATACAATGCAAGCCATATACATATATACACATAATATAGCGTAATTTCTAGACTCGTCTGCCGTACCGAGGTCATGGGTTCGACCCGCATGGATGAGAGGAAGTTTCGAAAATTTAAAAATTGACCTGGGCTCCCAGGATGACCCAGTTTAAATTGTGTACCATGAAATGTCTTGGGAAATAGAGGCGATCGGTGTGATACCAACCACATCAGCCACTGAGTGCCGTTTGCTCCATAAAAATATGGTCCATCTACATATGCTCAATGCGCCTTAGGCGCATAAAAGGCACCTAACAGAAAAGATATGAAAAAGAAGACATTTCTTTTAGCTTAGCCTTTACATATACTTACAGCGACTGTTATTGTGTAGGTACCGTCTTTAATTAATGCTAGTTATCTTCGGAAGGCATGCCCGGCAGAACGCTGTTTAGAAGAGATGTAAACAGAATCACACTAACCACTGACATCTCCAGTATCTGGCGATCCCGCCTGTGGGGCGCCGAGTCCAGTGACGATGTGACTGCTGCCGTCTGTTAGACAATGACCTTTGTTCGTGTACTCATCCGCCGCGCTTTTATCGCATCGCTGATACTGATCACCCAGTCCGCGCTGTGACGACAGGGTTAAAAACGCAATTCTTTATCCCGCATACCGCGTTTGAAATACAGTTGCGGGCGATTTGGAAGCAGACAGTCTTGCGCTGGTTTTCATTTAATTGGTTTAAGTCCTGTCGCCCATAAAGCAATGGCAAACCACTGAACAAAAACTTGCCAATAAATAACAAACGGATCAAAAATGTTCATTACCGAGCTACATTATGTTTTCTGCAATGCTGTAGGGATGTAACTTAAGAGGTCAAATTTCTACTCCTCTTCATTTCCATGAATAGCTACAGTAAGCAAATTTTGTTACTAGTTAATAATGAAACATCAAAGTATTGTTAAATTCCGAGAACACACAATAAAGACAGACACATATGCATATCTGATTAGGGCCTCAGATTGTGAAAATAAAACAATTAATATAAGAAGAAATAAGTGATAATTATGTAATAAAATAATAAAAATTAAGACAAATATCAATGAAATGAAAAAAAGTAAAATACAACACCACTGTTCAACGTTTCGGTAGCCACTATCTTTCTCGAGAACAAAATAAATATAGGCATAAGAAAATTAATATGAAATTAAAACACAATAAATGTAATACGAATATTTACAAAGAGGAAGATGAAGGACAAGCGAAAATATGTTTTATCCGTTGTAATTGATTAGTTCATCGGTGTGGATGCCAATTTCGCGCAATTAGTATAGACAAAAACTGGTCATCGCATCTTGTTATGCATACCTAGAAAAATGTGAAGACTTATCACTTCAAACCTCATGGCACTATCGTCCATGAAACTAAACTATCTTAACAGGTGTTGTAATTCTACTGTTTCTGCTATCATACTGCCTCTTCATGCGCTGAATGGTAACTTCCAAGTTATGTTAATCATTTCTGATTTCCTCAACAATCAACAACATTGCCTCACACGCTTGTAAAATAGGATCACTATTCTATAGACACGAACATTATTGTATTTGTTTTCTTAAAATCAATACAGCTTTCTTCCAGATCTCTTGTTATTGTTGCGCGTGTCCTTCCCTAATTTCTATTGGCACGTCCCTCATGTCTTAAAAACCTCATCATCTTTGTTTTTCTTGTATTAAGTTTTTAACAAAGTAAATCTACATAATATTTTATCCTGAATCATCTTTGCCTTTCTTTCCCATAAGAATATTACGTATCTCATTAAGAAAAAGAAACATGAAAAAACACAGAAATATGTTTGCGATGTGCAGATACGCCGTTTTATCGAAGTGTCCGTCTAAGTCAATTGGCATTGAACGGCTCCAGATTCCATCTCACATTAGTGACTCGGTTTCCTGTGTCGTCGGCGGGGCGCCGAGTCAGAAATTGCTTCTTCCAATCCTTGCCAAATGACATCTTTTTCCAATTTCACGAATATAAAACTGAATGACCACGGCCCGTAAAGCCAGAAAGAGATGAGGAGAGAAAACAGGGAGGAAGATAAAGGGCGCATTTTATGAGCAACTAGGGAAAGGCATTGGCAGAGATAATAAAATTCGAAATGTTTTTGTATACAACTTGTCTCCCTTATCGAAATTACCCCGCAAAACACTGAAATTAAATAGCCCACTTTTGTTTAGAGATGGGCTTGTATAGAACGATGCTGTGAAAACATTGGGTAGATAAACAAAATAATGAAGTCCTGAAAGATGTGAGCTTATGAAAAGAATTCAGTACTCGGTATCACCAGCATGCTGGTCATAGCAATGCAGAGATTTTAGTTCAGTTGAGTTGTGCATGTAGACATCACTGCACTTAGGACATTTCCATACGCGCTTCGTCCCCTCGTTCAACAGCCAGCGAAGAGTCACACTGCTATCGTTCCCCCCGCTATCTGATTGAAAGTTCTCCTGGTCTTCCCTCTCAGTTTTGAGATTATACCAGAACCCCTGCTAATCCCCCGCAATATCATCCTTTCCACATACGGGTTCTCAATCTGTTCCTCCACCTTCTCCACCTGGTCCCACAAGCGCACGACCACCTCTTCCTTGTCCATAGGCAATATACCACTAAGAGGTGCATTCCCTGCCAACCTATCAGCCCGTTCAATCCCCCGCACTCCCGCATGGCCAGGGCAAAAAATCCATACAATTCTCACAATCTGTGACCTCTGAAGCGAGTGAGCCATTCCATACGAAACATTCCTTTCTCCACCTTAAGCAGGAATTAAATAGTGTTAATACTATGTAATCGCTATATATTTTTGTATGCCTCTGCCTGGCCGAGGGTTTAGCAGCTTTCTCCGTTAATCCCGAGTACTCTCGTAGTCAACGTGAGCGGACGAGAATTAGAAGTGGTTCGAGTCACGCTAGTGACTTATGAGAGTATGCAACCAGTCAAGCGTAATCTAGCCTAGGAATCAACATACAGCTGAAAGATGCTGGTGTTGACCGCAATATCCTGAAACAGGACGGAAACGAGGGGGAAAAAGAAATATATATATATATCTTTTTGAACTTTGAACTCCAGTGTAGTCCACGCTGGACTGATATTTACATGTAGACCAGTGTCTTTCGCCATCAGGCGACCCCACTCCGACTTCTGAGGTACTTCTAATTTACGTTGGGGGTGAACCCGCTACTTGGCCTTCAGCATATCCAAAGTTTTGAGCATGAGCGCTTTTATCTGTATGGTCATTCTGATCTCCAGCCAATGATTAGAATCCGTGGGTGTAAACTTTGACCTTTTAAATCACAGATATGGACGTGAAGTTTCAGAACCACAGATATGGACAGGAAGTTTCAGAACCACAGATGTGGACAGGAAGTTTCAGAACCACAGATGTGGACAGGAAGTTTCACAAACACAGATGTGGACATGAAGTTTCACAACCACAGATGTGGACAGGAAGTTTCACAACCACAGATGTGGACAGGAAGTTTCACAACCACAGATGTGGACAGAAAGTTTCACAACCACAGATGTGGACAGGAAGTTTCAGAGTTACAGAACCACATATATGGACAGGAAGTTTCAGAACCACAGTTGTGGACATGAAGTTTCACAACCACAGATATGGACATAAAGTTTCACAACCACAGATGTGGACAGGACGTTTCAGAACCACAGATGTGGACAGGAAGTTTCACAACAACAGATATGGACAGGAAGTCTCAGAACCACAGATGTGGACAGGAAGTTTTACACCCACAGATGTGGTCAGGAAGTGTTACAACCACAGATATGGACAGGAAGTTTCACAATCACAGATATGGACAGGAAGTCTTAGAGCCACAGATATGGACCGGAAGTTTCACAACAACAGATGTGGACTGGAATTTTCACAACCACAGATGTGGATAGAAAGTTTCACAACCACAGATGTTGTCTGGAAGTTTCACAATCACAGATATGGACAGGAAGTTTCACAACCACAGATGTGGACAGGAAGTCTCAGAACCACAGATAAGGACAGGAAGTTTCACAACCACAGAGATGGACAGGAAGTTTCAGAACCACAGATGTGGACAGGAAGTTTCAGAACCACAGAGATGGACAGAAAGTTTCAGAACCACAGAGATGGACGTGAAGTTTCAGAACCACAGAGATGGACAGGAAGTTTCAGAACCACAGATGTGGACAGGAAGTTTTAGAACCACAGATGTGGACAGGAAGTTTCAGAACCACAGAGGTTGAAAGGAAGTTTCAGAACAGAGTAATTAGCGAGTCAAATGTTTGCAATGTTAGTTACTGATAGTGGAGATCAGCATGGTCGACATGATAAGAGCGCTCGCTCTTAAACTCCCGGTGTGCTGATATCGAGGTTGCGGATTCGACCCCTTCATCTGTCAGTTGGACTAAAATGTTGACTTTTCCTCCTTGAGTACTTAGTACCTTTGTAATCGGAGTGGGTTCGCCTAGGAACTTATGGGTCTGTGATATAACAGGGTCATCACATTTTGGAGGCCTGACTGCACAGAGAAATAGGTGGCCAGTCTTCCCCTCACTTAGCAGACGAACGGAGTCGTTGAAGCCACGTCCGGCAAGACATTATCAGCGCAGTCTCCTAGTGATTGCATTCACGCGCCCGCCAGGCATTTCATCGGGCGTCCAATATTCTGTGACACGTTCACAGAGCGTTCCCTTGTGTGTGGCGAGCACATTAAAAATCTCGTGACGGTTGAATCTCGCAAATCCGGGAAGGTCAACCCGGTCAACAAATGCCCACAGAAGTCGGATGTGTCTGCCTAACGGCGCAAGACAGCAGCTCTGCTGTAAACAGGCACAACGCAATCACGTCCGAAAAAAAAAAAAAACTGTTCGGATGAACGCAGCAGCAGAAGAAGAAGACCCGGCTTGAATTATCAGATTTCATGCATTCAGACGTGAATGTCATGAATTACGGTCATGTCCTGGTACCAATTGTAGGCTGAGTTGACGTGGCAGTCCAGGTCAATTGTTTTTTTTTTAATGGAAGGGGACATTGCGCTTGTTTGCAAAGACAATACCGAGCAGAGGTCGCCTACCTTGCGCTCCTAATGTCCTGGGTTCGTTTCGGGGCTCGGCCATTCAGTTCACGAGTGCAATTTTCCTCGGAGACTCCCGGGGGTCGTCACTGGAGCTACATAATCCGTGCTCTGTGTGATTCTTTCAGTATACCTCTCTGCAGAAAGAGACTGAGCCATACGGGCTTAAACCCAGTGCAATGAAGTCGATCATCTCACTGTTAAACCCAGCAGAAGCAGAATTAGGTTTTCCAGCTGGCCGAGTGGCTAGAATGTCGGATTCTCCTTTGGGAGACCCGGGTTCGAATCCTCGGTAAGGTGTGGAGTTTTTTTTTCTGTCAGGAGCAAAAAAAGAAATTAACCTTCACAGTTCGTGGCGACTGCACTAGCCAAGCGGCCGTAATTCCTCGGGCTCAAGACCCCCCTGTCCTACACAGGCAGGTACTCAATAACACCCCCCCCCCCACCCCTCCATACACCGTAAGGTACTATATTGGAAGTAAATGACAGTTTGACAACGACAGCCCTGGTGTTCACCTAAGTTTTAAAAAAACAATGGGTACCAGAAAAGTGTTAGAATGTTCACAGACTTGGCTGTGAAGGAAAGGCAACAAGGAAGGCAGCTTGCCAACCCACCTCATACGTTTTGGCCTAGAATATGCGAAAGCCTGACACTTCACACCCTAACGGCAGTAACTGCTATGGAATTACCTTTAACACTATAGAGCTGGTCAGTATAGACAGATTCTGAAATATAAGTAATTAGTTGTGGTTACAAGTGCGGTTACAGCTGCAACACTTGCAGACATTCTTACGTAAATGAAACTTCAGGGAAGAATGTAACTTCAAACAGCAACATATCAGCGTTTAAAGAACAAGCCAAAACAACAGATTCTTGAAGAAAAGAGAAAACTGCTTTACACAAAATCACGAACTTTTCTAAATATAAACTTAAATTATTATTATCGTCATGGTAAAGCCGTATTATGATAGACGTGTTGAATAGCCAGCAACACATGAGGAGAAATTTTCATTTAAAAAAAAAAGAAGGCATCTTAACGACTATAGAAGTTTTTGCTGAAGGAAAGGCAACAAGGAACATTTTTAAGACTTCAGACAAAGAGCTTGCCTTGAAAAAATATGAAGTAGGAGAATTTAATGGCCTGAATGCAAGATTCTATTACGGAAACTGCTTTGGCATATGAACAACGTGAGCTAAGGAGTCGATATTTCACGTTCTGAGAGAGAGAGAGAGAGAGAGAGAGAGAGAGAGAGAGAGAGAGAGAGAGAGAGAGAGAGAGAGAGAGAGAGAGAGAAAGAGAGAGAGAGTGTGAGAGAGAGAGTGTGAGAGAGAGAGTGTGAGAGAGAGAGAGACAGACAGACAGACAGACAGACAGGCAGGTAGGCAGGCAGACAGACAGACAGCAGAGGCAGAGAGAGAGAGAGAGAGAGAGAGAGAGAGAGAGAGAGAGAGGAAGAGGAGGAAGAGAGAGAAACAGATAGAAAGGGAGACAGGGACACAGAGAGAGATAGCAAGGGAGGGAGATAGCAAGGGAGGGAGATAGCAACGGAGGGCGATAGCAACGGAGGGAGATAACAAGTGACAGAGACAGTGAGGGATATAGGAAGAGAAAACAAGGTAAAGTAAAATAAAGGACTCATTGTCAGTCATGAGACATAACTGGGTGTATGCTGCCAGCCCTATATTGTTTAGACCAAGCGCCACTTGGTGGTTGATGTGGTCAATATCAGGCCAGCCATCTTCCACTCCCGACACAGTTTCTGGTAACCATGTTAGGCTAGATCTACCTCGGAGTCAATGATGTCTACCTCGGAGTCAATGATGTCTACCTCAGAGTCAATGATGTCTTCCCTCAGAGTCAATGATGTCTACCTCAGAGTCAATGATGTCTACCTCAGAGTCAATTATGTCTACCTCAGAGTCAATGATGTCTACCTCAGAGTCAATGATGTCTACCTCGGAGTCAATGATGTCTACCTCAGAGTCAATGATGTCTACCTCAGAGTCAATGATGTCTACCTCAGAGTCAATGATGTCTACCTCGGAGTCAATGATGTCTACCTCGGAGTCCTTGAGGTCTACCTCGGAATCCATTAGGTCTACCTCGGAGTCCATGAGGTCTACCTCGGAATCCATGAGGTCTACCTCGGAGTCCATGAGGTCTACCTCGAAGTCCATGAGGTCAAACTTGGAGTCAATCAGGTCTACCTCGGAGTCCATGAGGTGTACCTCGGAGTCCATGAGGTAAAACTTGGAGTCAGTCAGGTCTACCTCGGAGTCCATGAGGTGAACCTCGGAGTCCATAATAATTAATACCAAAATGTCCCGTTTCAAGAAGGATTGGCATACGTGATCCCCCTCTGACGTGTCTCCACCTTGCCGTGGTAGTGGGGCTTGCGTGTCCCAATGACTCCAAGAGCTATGCTGACGGCAGCACAACTCAAGGGATAGGGACCAGACCAAGAGAGACACACACCTGCCGCTCTGCAGGTAGACTGAGGACAGGCAGTCAAGGTCTGAATCAGACACACGATGCCACTACATTCTTGGTCCAGACACGTATTCTACGGCTCTCAGATGAAAGTTATGGCTGAACGCCTCTAAGCCAATATCCCCCGGATGTGAGGGCCGGACCGACACTCACCCACTGCAAAATTGAGGTGAGATGCTGAGCCTGCTACATGCTTGGTCCAGACATTTGTTCAAAGGGATATGAGGGATCCCCTGGATGAGAGTGCCTGGCCGTTACTTGCTCTCTGCTGCATTGAGGTAAGGTGCTGAGACGGCAGCATATGTAGCCTACCTCATGAGCGTTACTAAAGGAGAAAAAGCGTCCCAATCGCATGCAATGGTTACGGAACAAGACTATATTTAAAAAAAAACTGTTTGAGTGAGTATAGTCAAAGGTGGAGAAACGTCTCATTAACACGAAATGGAACTCTTGGCTAGCGAATCCATTACGTAAAAGTCCGAAGCGAAAGCTTACTGAGTGGATGTCGTCTGCAGACTGACCGTTCCTGGTCTGTGCGGGGAGCGGGCAGGGGCGGACGAAATACCCAATATATGGAAGTGAGGAATTAAAGGAGCTATGAGCAGGACGTGGCGATTCCTTGAGTGAGCCCAGTCTCAGGGAGCTATGTGCCGGCTCTGCAACTATGGAAGCCTCCTTGGATGGCGGATAATGCTTATGGACCGCCCCTGCCTTCCCTTGAGGGCTGACCGTGAAGTCTTCGACCGTTCTAACTTGACCAGCTGGGATGGTGGACGGCACCATAAAAGTGAGGGTCTCCAAGGAATGCTAACCTGGTTTTAAAAAAACGCACGCAAAAGTCGAATGTGTTGGCCTAAGGGTTTTGGCCCAAGGGTGCATACAGCGACACACCGCAATTACGTCTGAAAAAACACTCCGGATGAACGCAGAAGAAGAAGAAGAAGATGAAGAAGAAGAAGAAGACGAAGAAGAAGAAGAAGAAGAAGAAGAAGAAGAAGAAGAAGAAGAAGAAGAAGAAGAAGACGTGATCACTGGACGTATCAGTCAACCCCAACATTGTTTGGCTGTTCGTGATTCCTGGGCAAGTTTACATTCAGTATTTTGTCTATGCTTTCTGAAGGACCGGCACCCATGCCATTTAATAAAACACCCCCCCCCCCCCCAACATACGGCGATCAGCTGCGAAATCGCCCACAGCTGTGTTTCGAAAGCGGGTATGCGGTATTACAAACTGCGACAGTTACGCCTTCGCCACGAAGCAGGCGAATCAACAGGCAAGCGTACTAATTACTGTGTTACCGCCACTTCCGAGAACGAGAGAGAAAGAGAGAGAGAGAGAGAGAGAGAGAGAGAGAGAGAGAGAGAGAGAGAGAGAGGAGAGAGAGAGAGAGAGAGAGAGAGGGAAGAGAGAACTAAAGCGACATAGAGAGAAGAAGAGACATTATGTGTGTGAGAGAGAGGAAGAGGGAAATAAAAAGACAGAGAATGGAAGAGAGAGAAAAAGAAAGAGAGAGGGGAGAAAGAGAGAGAGAGAGAGAGAGAGAGAGAGAGAGAGAGAGAGAGAGAGAGAGAGAGAGAGAGAGAGAGCAAGAATTGCACTCACGAACCAAGTAATTCTGTGTCGTCACTCGATATTAATGAACGTTGTCATGATACGACCATAACCATTATCTAGTTCCTGTCTGCCTGTCGGGGCAACCAAGACGAGGCAGGATGCGGTCGCCAGCCTGAGACACACGTCGCGGTAATGAGTTTGATAGCTGATGACAAAGCAGAGAAGATAAAAGCAACCAATGTCACGGAATATTGATTATTCTATGTTTCTTCTTTCACCAGCCTTGAACTCTAGCGATAACAAGCCAGCGGGGGTGCCTCTGGCCTTGTCATAGAATATTTGCCTTCCCAGCAAGCTCCATCCATCATGGCGACGCTGGGATTTCTGATAATATTAATAGTTTTCGACGTAAAAATAAAAGCATTTACTGCGGTGCTTGCAGTTATTGTTGGCCTAATCTTCCGGGAGAGAAAAGCTGTTGCATGTTTGAATTCATTTTATAGTGTTTAATGTGGGGGAAAAGAAAGGACTGGCTGACTTCTGTAACGAAGTTTGATACGAATGAGAGCTGACATTATGACATATCTAATCTAACAACCAACAATAGGGACAAAGGGCGAATACAGAACATCTCTGGCGAAGGAATGGCTGGGAGTTGAGGACGCGACTCCCTTGTTGCAGTACGTGATTTGCGTTTGGATGTGAATAAACTAGGTTAAATCCTAGGCGAACCACCACCATCATGTTTGAATCCAGCATGTCAACACTTCGGCAGCAGCGGGTTCACAATGGCTAGCGCACTTGCCTGCAGGCTCGGTGGTAATGAGTTCTAATTCGCATCGAGACGTATCCTTCTCTTCCCCCCCCCCCCCCCCCAACACTTCACTAGGGCAAATGGAGAAGGAGAGGAACAAGAAGAAGATGATGAAAAAGAAGAAGACAAAGAAGAAGTACCAGTAGCACGTGTATGAGCAACACTTGAGTTCAAATCGAGCGAACGAAAGAAAATAACTTGAGTGTGCTGTTCCATAGATGACAAAAGATGGGGCGGATTGGTGTGAATTGGTTGTGGGTCTTTATTCCATTGGGGATTTAATGGCGAAGAAGAAGAGGCAGAGCAGGAGGTGGAAGAGGAGGATGAGCATTCTGGAGTGGGGCAGCAGCAACTATTGACTATTGGAAGTAATATCCTGGAATAGATCTGCAGCGAGTACTGATGGTCATGATCGTGTCCATATAAATATGTTCTCTCTTAGTGAGCCAATTGCGTTGTTACACTGTTTCGCCTTTGTTCCAATGCGAATCGGTTTCAACAGAATGTTTCAGAAAGGCAAATTCTTCACTTCATATTCATTTAGGTTTACTGGTATGCTCACTTTTATTTGTCTTTGACGACATACTTCAGCTTTCCTTTTACGGGCATGTCTAAAGAACGCGGGGTGTCTCCTGAGAGATAGAGGGCTCTGCAACCAGTTCTCATTGTAAGTTAATTTCTTCTAAGAAACGAGTATTGACTACTGACAGTAGTATTATGGAGTGAGAATTGACAGTAGTATTCTGGAGTTGATTGATTGATTGATTGATTTAGGAATCGACATCACAGCATTCGGGGCATTCCCATAAGTGCTCCGTCCCCATCCTCAGCAGCCAGCGAAGAGTTCCAACACTAATAGTACCAGTAGCAATCTGATTATAAATCCGTCTCGCCTTTCCTTTGAGCGTTGAGCGTCGGCCAGATCCCTTCGTCACTCCTCGTTGTCTCATTCTTGCCAGACCATGGTAATCCATTTGCTCCTCCGAGGTGTGCACGTGCTCCCACAAGGCCGCAACCACGTCTGCCTTGTCATGTATCAATACTCCACCAAGTTCTGCAGAGCCAGCCAATCTGTCCGCCTGTTCATTTCCCAGCACACCGGCATGCCCCGGAGAAAAGATCCAGGCGATGCTTGTCACCCGTGACCTCCGCAGCGAAGCAAGCCACTCCGCACGAAGTCTGCCCGTCCTCACCCTCGTCAGCATGCTTTCTGAGTCAGTTACAATCACGATGTGTGTGTGTGTCGTATTCTCCATCCAGCGGAGAGCCGCAGTGACTGCCTCCACTTCCATTCTTAAGCTGGATGTTGTGGTATCATATGCCAGGCTCTCCTGACCCAAACATCGACCATTAGCTTTGGCTATGAAACCCCAGCCACTTCTCTCACCTCTTGACACCGATCCATCTATGTAGATAATCACATCACTCGAGTGAGGATTGTCCTGAATTAGTTGCTGGATTTCCACTTCCGTGGCTCCTGCTGGCCACTCCCTGCACTCCCGGCTTAATGTGATTATACTTCACAAGTCTGACTGCTCCGCTGGCACTCTGACCCACTCCTCTCCACGCCTAATGTTCTCCAGGGGGCACACCTGTCTGATCGTATCCTCTGCCTGAGCCATCCATGATTTCCCTCTTATCAGTCGCTGACCCTTAACTGCGTCCAGCGCCTCATGCAGTGGGTGTTCTGTGTCTGCAGCTACTCTGAGGTATGCCTTCGCCTGCATCACCTTGAGGATCAAGTGCTGGTATAGTGTGAAAAGCATTCTCTACTCTATGTCCATTGCAGCCATAGTTGTAAGTGCATTGAGTCCCTTTTGAGTTCTTGTCACGACCGTCTCACATGGTCCTTGAAGGATAGGCTCCTGTCAAATGTGATCCCCAGATACTTCAGTTTGTTCTCTCTGCTGACATTTCTACCATCTATCGCGAGGCTTGGGGCATCAGCTCTTACAATCCTGTTGTCCAGAGAGCACCACAAAACAGCCGCCTTTTCCGGGTGGATGACAGCACTCATTTCTGTGCACCAGTCAATCACTTCATCTACTGTCGCCTGTTACTCCTGGGCTGTTTGCTCCCTATCTCTCCCCTGCCTATAAGCAAGAATATCATCTGCAAATGTTAGTATTCTTCCAACCCCTGGTGCTTCTAGGTTTGCAATCTTGCTCGTATACACATTAAAGAGCACCGGTGAGACTGCAGATCCCTGTGGCAGTCCCGGGATTAACATATGTGGCTCTGAGGTCCATGCGCCCAGACGGAGAGCAACCCGACGAGAGTGAAGGACGGTGTATTCTGGAGTTGAGAATTGACAGTAGTATTCTGGAGTTGAGAATTGACAGTAGTATTCTGGAGTTGAGAATTGACAGTAGTATTCTGGAGTTGAGAATTGACAGGTGTATTATGGAGTTGAGAATTGACAGAGTAGTATTCTGGAGTTGATTGAGTATTGACTATTGGCAGTAGCATTATAGAGTTGAGTGAGTATTAACTACTGGCGGTAATATTCTAGTTTTGAGTGAGAACTGACAATTGACAGTAGTGTTCTGGAGTTGAGAACTGATTATTGGCAGTAGAATCCTGGAATAGAGGAGCAGCGGCATCCTTGGCAACAGTAGAGAGAGAGAGAGAGAGAGAGAGAGAGAGAGAGAGAGAGAGAGAGAGAGAGAGAGAGAGAGAGAGAGAGAGAGAGAGAGAGAGAGAGAGAGAGAGAGAGAGATGCTTCTTTACAGGATATGTCGCAGTCAACCCCAGCATTTTGGACTGTATGTGAATTCTTGGCAAGTTTACGCTCAGTAGTTTGCCATTGTCTTTTAAACAACCGAAAATCAATGCAAGGCGGTCTGCTGCCACATCGGCCGCAGCTGTGTTTCGAACGTGGTATGCATGATTACCAATTGCATCCTTAACATCTTCGCTACAGTGTCTGCAACAGTAGACACACCCCGAAAAAAGATCTGATCTGTCCTGTCTTACATGAGAGCTTCCTCTGTATGTTCCTAGTGCTGAAAACAATGCGACAAATAAACAAATGAGGATATCGGAAGAAAACAAAAAAACAGCAACAACCGAGAATATGAAACACAAAAACCCGAGAATTTAAAAAAGAAAAACACAAGATTAGAATATTTAAAAAAAATAATAACAATATAGAAACTAGAATACTAGATTAAGAAGAAGTAAAAACACGTGAATGTGAAAAATTAAATAAAAATGAGAATTTGACAAATAGAAGCATGAGAATATGAAAAATGAAAACACATGAACATGACAAATAAACACATAAAAACACTGAAAAAAAAATTAACAAAGACCAGAATAGGAAAAATAAATAAATCCACCCAAAGTAATTTACAAATCAGAACATTAACAAACCATACACCAGGAATAACATAAAGATTGAAAAACATACTCTCGCCAATAAAATAATTAAAGAAACAAATTTGGGTCAAACTGTTCTTGTTTATTATCATAGCACTGATCAATAAATAACACTGAGTAAGGAACATTGCAATACTGCATAACAGTGTTGATGCATACAGGACATTGGTGTGTGCACACTGTACAATAAAACATTCCTTAAAATAAGTTACTCTTTACAATCAACACACATCTTGTGCCAGTCTGTGCAGGACAACCATTTACCATTTTTACAATATTAAGATAAAATATTGTGCCAGTCTGTGTAAGACAACCATTTACCATTTTTACAATATTAAAAACAAATATTGTGCCAGTCTGCGTAGGACAACCATTTACCACTTTTACAATATTTAAAACATATTGTTCAAGTAAGACAACCATTTACTATTTATTACAATATTTTAAAAATATTGTGCTACTCTATCTGCCTTCGTGTGTCGGATAGCCATTTAACATTTTTACAATATTCAACAAATAGGTCTGTCCCCTGGAACACATTTGCTCCATTTGTCGATGTTTATAAATATGTTTAAAAAAAAAAGAGATGCGTAATGTCTGTGAACATACAATATTTTATATTTATAAATATTTAAACAAATTCAAATTGATTTAGAATTTACAATTCATTTACAGTACTGTCAGAACTGTTTGCTAAAGGTCATGATGCTTCTATATAACTGCATTCATCTCCCCCCCCCCCCCCCACATGCATACATACATATAGAGAAGACCCACTCTTGGAGTCGCTGTTAATACACAGCTAAAACCTGCTCAGAGTCCCAACCCCACATGAACCAACTCAGTGTATGCTATTCTGATAAACTGCTTGGGGACAGGTGCATCTCCTATTAATGTCAGCTGCGGCCGGGCACTAGGTATAACAATTTTAATCAACTGACAAAACTACATGGAACATCTCAGCAGTCAGGGGAACATTGGGGCAAGGACATACTGAAAACTACATGTTTAGGGATGCAGTATTGTAAAGGAGTCTTCGTGGCGAAGTGGTAAAGCCAGGAGACTCCTGGGGGTCGTCGCTTGAGCTACGAGTTTTTGCTTTGTGCAACGCATTCAGCAGGCCACCCTGTGCAATAAAATCGATCCTCTTAAAGAAAAGAAAAAACAAAAACAACAAGAAATGACAATGAAGAAAGACAATGAAACATTTACAAGCTAAGGTATCAAGGGAAGTAAGATAATAAGGAATGAATATGAGCAAAAGACAATGACACATTAATGCTTTAATGCCTATATTGTAACAACTATTTCTTTCCAGAAAACGGACTTCATATGAAACTGGCTGTATCGAAGATATGAAAACCAGAAGCGTCGCATTTGAAATCAACAGGTAGAAGAAGAGACGTTTAGCTCTAGTGGAATGAATGAGGAATAAAGTGATGGAAGAACAGCAGATAAAGGCAAACACTGGCAGCAAATATGCAGTAACATTTAGCTAGATCATGGGCGGATATTTTAATCTCTCTCTCTCTCTCTCGCTCTCTCTCTTTTCCTCTCTCCCCCTCCCTCCTTCTCTAGACGTGAACGAATGAATGATAAACCTAATGTTGTACATAATGCACAGACAGAACTCTTAATTTTGTAAGTAACAGACAGACATAATGCACATACAGAACTCTAATATTGTACATAACACAGACATAAACCTAATACTGTACATAACACAGACAGGACTCTAATGTTGTACATAACATAGACAGAACTCTAATGTTGTACATAACATAGACAGAACTCTAATGTTGTACATAACATAGACATGACTCTAATGTTGTACATAACACAGACAGGACTCTAATGTTGTACATAACATAGACAGAACTCTAATGTTGTACATAACATAGACATGACTCTAATGTTGTACATAACAAAGACAGAACTCTAATGTTGTACATAACATAGACAGGGCTCTAATGTTGTACATAACATAGACAGGGCTCTAATGTTGTACATAACACAGACAGAACTCTAATGTTGTACATAACATAGACATGACTCTAATGTTGTACATAACACAGACATAACTCTGATGTTGTACACAACACAGACAGAACTCTAATGTTGTACACAACACAGACAGAACTCTAATGTTGTACATAACATAGACATGACTCTAATGTTGTACATAACATAGACATGACTCTAATGTTGTACATAACATAGACATGACTCTAATGTTGTACATAACACAGACAGAACTCTAATGTTGTACATAACATAGACAGGACTCTAATGTTGTACATAACATAGACATGACTCTAATGTTGTACATAACACAGACAGAACTCTAATGTTGTACATAACATAGACATGACTCTAATGTTGTACATAACACAGACAGAACTCTAATGTTGTACATAACACAGACAGAACTCTAATGTTGTACATAACATAGACAGGACCCTAATGCTGTACATAATGCACAGACAGAACCCTAATGTTGTACATAATACACAGACAGAATTTTAATGTTGCACATAACACAGACAGGACCCTAGTGGTGTACTAACACACAGAAAGGACCCTAATGTTGTACTTAACATACAGATTGAACTTCAATGTTGCACTTAACACACAAACACGACTCTAATGTACATAACACAGACAATATTCAACATCACCTGGACAGGTCTGTACATTTGCACCTGTAGTTTTATTAGGTTGTTTTGTGTGGTCATTCTCCTTGATTTGTATTTTCATTGAAAGACAAGTACAGTCTGTGCTGGCGCATTTACCTTTGCGCCAGCACTTAAACAGTCAAGAATTATAGTTGACATCTGCAATGTGTCATCTGCAATGTGTCACCTGCAATGTGTCACCTGCAATGTGTCACCTGCAATGTGTCACCTGCAATGTGTCACCTGCAATGTGTCACCTGCAATGTGTCACCTGCAATGTGTTTCATGACATTTACCAACTCATTAGACTGAATAATTTATACAATGTTTGAATAAGTCGAATTATTTTACGACAATGAAAGGAAATAGTAAACTTAGCATTGTGAGTAATTTATCATGTGTTTGAATGACGCACTTTCTTCTACTTTTCTCCTTCTTTTTCGTACACTTAA
The DNA here is from genome assembly GCA_014155875.1 of Cepaea nemoralis. NCBI lineage: Eukaryota > Metazoa > Mollusca > Gastropoda > Stylommatophora > Helicidae > Cepaea > Cepaea nemoralis. The sequence goes on from JACEFZ010028061.1 coordinate 112,734, forward strand.
AGATGTCAACATGGCAATGAAAGGAAATAATTAAACTCAGCATTGTGAGTAATTTATACTGTGATTGAATGAGTTACATTTCCCCATGACAATGAGAGGAACTCCACGACGCTTGAAGGCAAAAGTGGAAGCTGATGATGAATGAAAGGAAATCATTCAAGTCAGCTTTGTGAGTAATTTATACTGTGATTAATGATTCACATTATTCTAGGGCCACGAGAAAAAAAAAAGGCAGCAAGTCAAATAGTTTGGCCATGCAAGTAGGTTACCAATTACCAGTATACCACAACAAGCAATGATGTGCAGACCAGAGGGAAGCAAAGGAAGAGGCCGACCACGTAAACGATGGACATAGGGAATGACAGAGTCCATGGGAAAATAGATACATGAAGCCCATAAGTGGGCACTCTCCCGCTGTTTATACTTCACCTCGACACTGCAAGGTACAAGAGGAACAAGATGATGAGTCACATTATCCTATGACAATAAAACCAGTTTATGTAGTTCATCAGCAGTGGTATTTGCAACAGAATGAGGTGATTAGCTAACGAATGGAACTTTTGTTTATGCTCCGTGACATTATTGAATTTTTCCTTTGAAGCAAATTGTTATAAAGAGAACAATGACTGTTACCAAATATGACTGATTATTGATTGATTCCCTCAATGCCAATGTGCCAGTTGTGTGTGTTAAACTGCCCAGACAGTTGGAAATCGCAAGGAGCAGGCTAAAAGGCCACCGCCTGGCAAAGTTATTAGGCTAGAAAACCTACCCTGAGTAGATAAAGACTGTAATCTTGAATGGAATCTATCCAGAGGAAGTAAATTTTACATAAATGTATGCTAAGTCGGAGACACTGACCACTGAGGTGTAAAGGTGTATAACTATTTGTGATGCATACCCCTCAAAAGAGGAAAATAGAAGAAGAAGAAGGTTACAAATATAGCAATCATGGCGACTCAAACATGGCAAATTATCTTGGCTCCTATACCAAGCAACCCAGAATGTAATCAAAACATTGTCCATACATCACATCTTAAAAGATTTGCGGGTTTTCCTAGGTTGAATGAGGTCTATTTGGAACATGTTGAGTCGGTGATAAATTTTTCAAAGCTTATTTCAAATAGAGGTTATCATTGCTTATAAAGTGACATTAAATTTATAATTATAAAACAAATGTATGATAAACCTCTCTCTCTATCGTTGTCTATCTCTCCTATCTTGTAAAACCCATTGTAGCAAAAGCTTTCAACCAACCCACTCCTAACAGTCCTGTCTGTTGCTTTCGCATGCAGTTGCGTCATTGTACATGCATCTCTACTTAGGACTTCTCCTATCCATGTGCTTTAGGCTTACCTTTATTTATTTGCCTAAACAAAGGGCTGTTTAATTATACCATTCTCATGTTGTCTCGATGTGTATCCCACCCAGCACCTTGTCCTCACCTCTTGATCCACTACTGTTTGTGGATCAATGCTACTGGCTGCAGAAACTAGCCGACCGTTATAAATACTTAGAAATATTTCTCCCAAATACTGGCATTACGGCATGGCCTTAAAGAGTTAAGAAGTCAGTGTTTGGTTTATAATTAGTAAGTGACACACATATGATGATTTGCATGGTATAGGAGAGTTAAAGTCTATTTTTACTAGGTGATTGACAGCATGAAGATATTCCCATTCTCTTCAGGTGATTGACAGCATGAAGATATTCCCATTCTCTTCAGGTGATTGACAGCATGAAGATATTCCCATTCTCTTCAGGTGATTGACAGCATGAAGATATTCCCATTCTCTTCACCGCTAGGTGTGCCAGGTCACAATGTGGCAAAACAATTATGGAGGAAGGGTCACACATGGATTTAAAGGCAGGCGGATCAATTTCATTGCGTGTTTTAATCCTATATGGCTCGGCCCCTTTCCGCAGAGCGGTCTGCCGAAAGCATCCACTCCATAACTCCAGCGACGACACTCAAAGGTCTCTGAGAAATTAGCACAAGTCATTCGGCACTCTGTACTCTAGGTCACTTGTCTTTGCTTACGTATTTTCAAAATATCTTTACATCAACATTGTAAGAATAAAGATAATATACGATACAAGAAACTGGTATCTGGGTCAATACTTGGAAAATTACTGTTCGGCTTCCACATATCAGAAAATCACATCCTGAAAGGGAAATAGTCAATGTGTAGTCTCAGAGACACAGAGACAGACTAGCAAACAAATAAGTGAAGTCCACTGTGGCAGTTAAGACCTGCAGTGAATAGATTAATTAGTAATAAAAGACAAGTTCGCCTATAAATACCCCTCCAAATATAAAGTCAGGTCTTGTATTTCCCAGTGAAATTTCCATGAAACATTATCACACAACAGCTTCCCGCCCATTCTGCCAGGTCTTTTCAGACACGCAGGAATATAAATGCTGGTGGTCAGGTTCTGAGCATGGCCAACTGGCAACTACTCTGGTGAAGTGATGAAAATTTTGGCCTTCTTTGTTGAGTCTGACACTCATATCTGGCATAACATTTCCGGTTTTAGAAGTAGAGTCTGCCGGGAAAGAACATGGCGTAACTTGTTCACTTTTTATGTGGCTATAACTGTTTGTTGAGCAAGTTTTGTGAGCTGCGCTTTTATCATCCACATCACATGGTAATGTACTGCTTCTTTTGACGTTGCCACTATCAGAGCAGTCGGTTTTGGCAATAAAGTCATCGTGCAAGGAGTTCCTGCAATAGTTATTCAAGATGTCGCTGAAATATGAATATTGGCATCCCATGCTACTTCTGTGGCTGCTACTAGTGGTTGGCGTTTTGTATGAGTACAGCGGGACACAAGTTCTATTGGTTTTTTCGTTGAATAACGAACAATGGTGTTTGGTGCTTTTGCTGGAAAAGTGCTCGCTGATGTACATGTGTGCTTTTGTTAGGCTACGCTCCTGTCGAATCTGTATCAGTCTTCTGTGTCGGCGGGAATCTCGCCTCAGCATGTGCACGGCCAGCAGCACCAGAAGTACCAGGATGAAACCGCCAGCTATTGGCACAGCAATCACGGCGGCCTTGAACCACAGGTCACGATCTTCCTCTCGATTGTTATGGTGGTTTCTTGAATAGATGGCACTGTCTTCTTTGTTGGGTGTTCGACCTGAAAAAAAAAAAAAAACATAACACTATTTAACAATCTCTCTTTTCCACAAGTGGATACGTCGTGATCAATAGAAATATCATTCTTTGTGTGTATGTGTGTGTGTGTGTGTGTTGTTTTTTTTTTTTGCATTCGCTCGCTTTGAACTGAAGCGTCGTTCATACACGAGATACTACTTTCGGTGCACTGGGCTGATTATTGCTTGCGGATTAACTTTCACTAATACCAGTGTCCCTCGTCATCAGGCGAACCCACTCCGACTTCTGAGGTACTCGCAATAGATGCAAGCCACTGCAGGGCTGGGGTGACATGAACGCTACTGCATTCTATTCCAGACTTAAACTACAGTCTTTAAAAGGATTCACCACCAATCTACTAACTGTACCATCTCAGTAGATATACTACTACTACTACTACTACTACTACTACTACTACTACTACTACTACTACTACTACTACTACTACTACTACTACTACTACTACTACTACTACTACTACTACTACTACTGGCACTTTGTCGTCTTGACAGACGATAATTTGTTACATTGTGCTTACAAAATAGCATAAAGCCCGGGATGAATTGTAGAGACCATGTCTTGCCCTTGCAGCATGATCCCTCTCTCTGTCTGCTTAGTTTATTTCAGAGGAAAGATAAGACCAATACATCTGGAACAAGAAAAGCTGTAGAAGCCGTCGGATCAGCAAAGCAATACTCTAACTGTCAGCCTGTCGAAGCTTCGATCCTAGACCAGTTGTCAACCAAGGCGTAGGACCTGTCTGCCCTGCCACGACATTATCTTCACGTTGCATTTCCTTGCACCAGGCTAACGCAGTAGACGGAGATAATGTATATTCAGAGAGCTTCGGCAAACTGTCTTCTAGATAAATGTTTAACAGCATTAATAACAGGAAAGACCCTGTCTTATAGTGACTTATGCCGACGGTTCGTTACCAAAAAATAATCTCCAATGGCATGGTGAAGGGTTCCCTTACAAAATATCTGTGGGTTAAAGTGGATTATAGATCGAGCTAATGTTGAGATTGATTATAGATCTAGCTAATGCTCACGTGGATTACAGATCTAGGTAATATGCATGTGGATTATAGATCTAGCTAATGTTCCGGTGGATTATAGATCTAGCTAATGTCTAGGTAGATGGTAGATCTAGCTAATGTTCCGATGGATTATAGATCTAGCTAATGTTCCGGTGGAGTATAGATCTAGCTAATGGTCAGGTGGATTATTGATCTAGCTAATGTTCCGGTGGATTATAGATCTAGATAACGTCCAGGTAGATGGTAGATCTAGCTAATGTCCAGGTGGATTCTAGATCTAGCTAATGTTCAGGTACATTGTAGGTCTAGCTAATGAAACGCCTTTTTGGGGCGTGTTTCGAAGCACGCTTGTTCTATCGGCGAGTTGCTGTCGTCATTTGGAGACAGCATGTTCGATTCCGGATGTGGTGATTATAGCTTTCAATTGTTATATGTTTAGTGTGTTTTCTAATCGCTACATTTTCTCTCTACTTTTATGAGGCCGATCATTTACCGTGAATTGATTTCTCATGCTATTTTAGAGAGCAGCACTGTTTGCGTCTTTACATAATGCCTTATCTCCTAAAGAGCAGGAAGCTTACTGCTAAAACAAAAGTCCTTGTCTATCAAGCCTGTGTCCTTAGTACTCTTCTTTATGGCAGTGAAACCTGGACAACTTACTCACACCAAGAGAAACGTTTAAACAGCGTTCATATGCGGTGTCTGCGAAGAATTCTTGGTATTAAGTGGCAAGACAAAATCACAAATACTGAAGTATTGGAAAGATCAGGTTGTGCGACGGTTTATTCCATGCTCAGTCTTCGTAGACTTAGATGGATAGGACATGTTAGGAGGATGGATGATGGTAGAACACAAAAGGATATCTTTTCTGGTGAATTACAGATGGGTAAGAGATCTCAGAGTCGGCCTCTACTACGATACAAAGATGTATGTAAGCGGAATATGATTGATACAGGCATTGATAATGCACATTAGGAGCGAGTCGCCACTGAACGTGTTGCATGGAAGGCAAACATAAGAAATTGAATAAAGACAAAGGAGAAAATTATTGCAGATAAGTCACACACCGATCGTTTGAGACGTAAGATGGCGCATGATGGTGAACGGACATTTACAGCGCGAATTGGCCTTATCAGTCACATTCGCTACCGCCATAGTAAAAGTTATTATGCCTTTTTAAAGCACAAACTATCGTCTGTCAAGACGGCAAGGTGCCAATGTATGTATCTCCTAAGTCCCAGGTAGCTGTTATCCATTATCTGACAAGTCGAGAAACGTCTAATAGTAGTGGGAATGTTTTTGGAAACAAAAATACAAAGAATAACATGGACGGGCAGATAAACGAGAAAGGCAGACCTTCAAACAACAAATGAAAACATAATTCATTAGAACAATTAGACGTAAGCGGTCAAGATTGTTTGAGCATGTTGCGCGAAGAAATAAACTTGAAAACTTAGTGACAACTGGCAAACTTGGTGGGGAAAACGCAAAAGAAAAACGAAGAAATAAACACCTGGACAGCTTCTACGTGTGGCATATTTGTGACAAGAACTCCTAAATATTGAGCACAACCCACTACTGGCAACGCCGATCGCATTCTGGTATGAACCTAAGGCCTATCCACGTCAATATGGAAGCACTATACTCGAGTTTCGCCCTCATTTGAGCTCGTCAGTAGTGCATATCCCTGACCGGATCCGGAAACAGTCCCGGATCACGCGTGTGAAGCGGGTGTGTAACCACGCGGCACACACTGGACACACCAAATTATCACAACAGAACATCACAACGCTACCCATCGTAGGCTATGCTCAAGATTGCCCAATCGCCGCGACCGACGTCCGTCAATCGATGGGACCCGAACGATCAGGACTTCTCACTGGCAAGGAACACCAGGCCTCCTAAATCCAGTGAGCAATAATCAATTGATTATGTGGTTGTTTCGGGATTTGAAATTTAAATATTGAGCACAACCCACTACTGGCAACGCCGATCGCATTCTGGTATGAACCTAAGGCCTATCCACGTCAATATGGAAGCACTATACTCGAGTTTCGCCCTCATTTGAGCTCGTCAGTAGTGCATATCCCTGACCGGATCCGGAAACAGTCCCGGATCACGCGTGTGAAGCGGGTGTGTAACCACGCGGCACACACTGGACACACCAAATTATCACAACAGAACATCACAACGCTACCCATCGTAGGCTATGCTCAAGATTTGCCCAATCGCCGCGACCGACGTCCGTCAATCGATGGGACCCGAACGATCAGGACTTCTCACTGGCAAGGAACACCAGGCCTCCTAAATCCAGTGAGCAATAATCAATTGATTATGTGGTTGTTTCGGGATTTGAAATTTAAATATTGAGCACAACCCACTACTGGCAACGCCGATCGCATTCTGGTATGAACCTAAGGCCTATCCACGTCAATATGGAAGCACTATACTCGAGTTTCGCCCTCATTTGAGCTCGTCAGTAGTGCATATCCCTGACCGGATCCGGAAACAGTCCCGGATCACGCGTGTGAAGCGGGTGTGTAACCACGCGGCACACACTGGACACACCAAATTATCACAACAGAACATCACAACGCTACCCATCGTAGGCTATGCTCAAGATTTGCCCAATCGCCGCGACCGACGTCCGTCAATCGATGGGACCCGAACGATCAGGACTTCTCACTGGCAAGGAACACCAGGCCTCCTAAATCCAGTGAGCAATAATCAATTGATTATGTGGTTGTTTCGGGATTTGAAATTTAAATATTGAGCACAACCCACTACTGGCAACGCCGATCGCATTCTGGTATGAACCTAAGGCCTATCCACGTCAATATGGAAGCACTATACTCGAGTTTCGCCCTCATTTGAGCTCGTCAGTAGTGCATATCCCTGACCGGATCCGGAAACAGTCCCGATCACGCGTGTGAAGCGGGTGTGTAACCACGCGGCACACACTGGACACACCAAATTATCACAACAGAACATCACAACGCTACCCATCGTAGGCTATGCTCAAGATTTGCCCAATCGCCGCGACCGACGTCCGTCAATCGATGGGACCCGAACGATCAGGACTTCTCACTGGCAAGGAACACCAGGCCTCCTAAATCCAGTGAGCAATAATCAATTGATTATGTGGTTGTTTCGGGATTTGAAATTTAAATATTGAGCACAACCCACTACTGGCAACGCCGATCGCATTCTGGTATGAACCTAAGGCCTATCCACGTCAATATGGAAGCACTATACTCGAGTTTCGCCCTCATTTGAGCTCGTCAGTAGTGCATATCCATGACCGGATCCGGAAACAGTCCCGGATCACGCGTGTGAAGCGGGTGTGTAACCACGCGGCACACACTGGACACACCAAATTATCACAACAGAACATCACAACGCTACCCATCGTAGGCTATGCTCAAGATTGCCCAATCGCCGCGACCGACGTCCGTCAATCGATGGGACCCGAACGATCAGGACTTCTCACTGGCAAGGAACACCAGGCCTCCTAAATCCAGTGAGCAATAATCAATTGATTATGTGGTTGTTTCGGGATTTGAAATTTAAATATTGGCACAACCCACTACTGGCAACGCCGATCGCATTCTGGTATGAACCTAAGGCCTATCCACGTCAATATGGAAGCACTATACTCGAGTTTCGCCCTCATTTGAGCTCGTCAGTAGTGCATATCCCTGACCGGATCCGGAAACAGTCCCGGATCACGCGTGTGAAGCGGGTGTGTAACCACGCGGCACACACTGGACACACCAAATTATCACAACAGAACATCACAACGCTACCCATCGTAGGCTATGCTCAAGATTGCCCAATCGCCGCGACCGACGTCCGTCAATCGATGGGACCCGAACGATCAGGACTTCTCACTCTTGAGCATAGCCTACGATGGGTAGCGTTGTGATGTTCTGTTGTGATAATTTGGTGTGTCCAGTGTGTGCCGCGTGGTTACACACCCGCTTCACACGCGTGATCCGGGACTGTTTCCGGATCCGGTCAGGGATATGCACTACTGACGAGCTCAAATGAGGGCGAAACTCGAGTATAGTGCTTCCATATTGACGTGGATAGGCCTTAGGTTCATACCAGAATGGGATCGGCGTTGCCAGTAGTGGGTTGTGCTCAATATTTAAATTTCAAATCCCGAAACAACCACATAATCAATTGATTATTGCTCACTGGATTTAGGAGGCCTGGTGTTCCTTGCCAGTGAGAAGTCCTGATCGTTCGGGTCCCATCGATTGACGGACGTCGGTCGCGGCGATTGGGCAATCTTGAGCATAGCCTACGATGGGTAGCGTTGTGATGTTCTGTTGTGATAATTTGGTGTGTCCAGTGTGTGCCGCGTGGTTACACACCCGCTTCACACGCGTGATCCGGGACTGTTTCCGGATCCGGTCAGGGATATGCACTACTGACGAGCTCAAATGAGGGCGAAACTCGAGTATAGTGCTTCCATATTGACGTGGATAGGCCTTAGGTTCATACCAGAATGGGATCGGCGTTGCCAGTAGTGGGTTGTGCTCAATATTTAAATTTCAAATCCCGAAACAACCACATAATCAATTGATTATTGCTCACTGGATTTAGGAGGCCTGGTGTTCCTTGCCAGTGAGAAGTCCTGATCGTTCGGGTCCCATCGATTGACGGACGTCGGTCGCGGCGATTGGGCAATCTTGAGCATAGCCTACGATGGGTAGCGTTGTGATGTTCTGTTGTGATAATTTGGTGTGTCCAGTGTGTGCCGCGTGGTTACACACCCGCTTCACACGCGTGATCCGGGACTGTTTCCGGATCCGGTCAGGGATATGCACTACTGACGAGCTCAAATGAGGGCGAAACTCGAGTATAGTGCTTCCATATTGACGTGGATAGGCCTTAGGTTCATACCAGAATGGGATCGGCGTTGCCAGTAGTGGGTTGTGCTCAATATTTAAATTTCAAATCCCGAAACAACCACATAATCAAGAACTCCTAAACCGAGACGGATGATCGTGTGAGATGGCGAAACGTCACCGCTCAAGCATACCCACATGCCACATGACTATGATAATGAAATTATAAACCCCATTGACCCCTGAATCTTAGCATAGCCCAGTTTGAGAACCGTTGGTACTTAACTCAGCATTAGGTTAGCGTAAACAGAAGAGATGCGGAACAAATTTATCTACCCTGAGTCGCAATTGTAACCCGTAAAAGGCCAAGCCTGGCACGTTTACAGCCAAGGAGGTCATTCATTACCGCCAGACATATTACGTTGTGTGGCGACAGATGGTCATCGCTCAGAAGTGGTTCACTAATCAAGAGCGGGGGGTGTCGACACCCTACTGGCCATTTGCGTCAAGCTTGCGCAGTCTTACGCTGATCCGTGCTACTTCAACGTTGACGTCAATAATTGAGGCTGATTTAACTGACAAGAAACTTGTGGTATGACTGAAGGGCCAAATGGGTTGCGGAGCAGTTTTGACACGAGTGCGGTCTGCTGTTTGATGTTTGATATGCGGTCTGCTGTTAGATACATTTGTGGGTCCCTCTAGACATTGACCTGCTCCGTGGCGAAATAATGGATGCAGTTCGTAACCGGCATACCGATTCGAAACACAGCTGTGGGTGATATGGCTGCAGACCGCCTTACGTTGGATTTCTTAATGAAATGGTATGGGTGCTGGTCGTTCAGAAAGCAGTGGCTAGCTACTGAACGTAAACGTGCCCAGGAAATACGAACAACTAAAAAATTATGGGGTTCACTGCTACGTCCTGGAAAGGATATGAACTTACTAACTGGACATCGGTTTGGAGTCTGTTGACAATGAAATACCTTAAAGCTGTGGAAGAAATACGACCAATCAAGACGGCATCTCAGCCTGTCTGTATGTGCTGTGCTGAGTCATGACAGAAGGACATCTTAATACGTCTGTCCATAGATGTGAAGTTCCGGTACCGGCCTTGCACACCCTATTGGTTTCTGAGCTTGGAGAGAGGAAGCAGAGATGTGCAACACAGTTCCGAGGAGAAGGTACCATGGTATCAAGTGGGGAAGGAAAGTCTGCACACCATTCTCACTCGGACAGAAGCAAGTCCTTCTCAGGGCTCAAACTATCTGCACTCCCATTTTCACTCGGATAGAAGCAAGTCCTTCTCAGGGCTCAAACTATCTGCACTCCCATTCTCACTCGGATAGAAGCAAAGTCCTTCTCAGGGCTCAAACTATCTGCACTCCCATGCATTGGACTTAAACGAATTAGTCTTCCAGATAATTCACCAACCAACCAACCAACTAACCAACCACCCACCCACCCAACCAACCAACCATGCATGGTGAAGGACCATGAGGAATATGACCACAAAGCGAAAAGAAAATGAGAATCACGTCCGAGAGTGTTGAGTCCCCTAATTGCCAAAATACCGGGAACTCCCTGGGGCACACAACACATATAGGCAATCTGACCTTGATGTGAAGTTCCTTCGTTAGACTACAATTCCCTTTGCTGTTTGGCTCACTGGGGGTTTATCTCACTATAGCCGCCACTCCCAAATATCTTCCTCCTCCTGTATGAACTTACACAGGTAAATAATTAAGAAGATAAGATGGAGATATAAGATAGCTCAGAGAATTGATCAAGAATGGTTACAGTGTTAGACAATGAACCCAGAGAGAAGGAAGTAAGTGTTAAATTAGTGCTTTAAATAATTCTGCCAATGGGGAGAGGCAGAAGATAGTTTGTACAGGCACAATTAAAATTAAGAGAAGACACGTTCACACAAGAAAATGACTACACGAAAACCGAGAAGATACGTTATTATGTTACTACAGAGAAGATACGTTTCTATGAGACAATTACTATAGAGAAGACATACCTGTACATGATCATTACTGCAAACAAACAAAGACGATACGTTCGTACATGAACAAGTTTCTTGGATAAATAATATTTATTAAGGCAATTGTACCTGAAACAATGTGTACTGGACATTGGAAAATCCACCCCCGTTGCAATTCGTACAATGCAATTACTACTACCCCCATAAGGGAAGCAAAGAATAGCAACACTGTAGCCTACCACGCATGTCGTAAGAGGCGACTAAGGAGGCTTGATGGTTCCGTCGCCCTGCTACTGAGTGAGTGCGTGGCGCGACACTGTGAGCTGTGAGTTTCGTGTGAAATGCTTTTGAATCTGCATGAGGTTTTTTGGAATGTGACTGCATGTTCGGAGTGATGGCAGATGGCTATGTCCCAGAGTTGACCGGTTTTTGCCTTATGCAGAAATGCGTGGCTGCTGGGCTTCTGGTTGACTGCCACTGCCATCGACGATGAACTGTATTTCGTGGACTGTGTGGGTGAACATCTAGGAAACATTCAGATGGGAAAATGACTGCAGATTCCATCAGAGATAAATTGGGTGTTTCGTGGGGGACTATTGTGTTGACATTCTGTCGGCAGCATTATGCACAGTGTATCTGTGCGGGCTGTTGTTTGTCGAGACTCCTGTCTTTTCCACTTTTCACATTGGGCAGTGGGGAGCGTTTTGTGTGATATTCACTGGCACAGGAACGGAGCATAATGGGGACGACCCGTTGCTGTGAAGTTGGAATTGTGACTAACTAACTAACTAACTAACTACTACTACTAAACAGATAAGATATGTTTGTTCAAAAAAATTACTACTACAAAATAGAAAAGATTCGTTCGTACAAGAAAATTGCTATTACCAAACAGATATACTACGTCTGTACAAGAAACGTGATATAAGCTGACGACATAAAAGATACGCAACTTCACGACAATCGCTACAAGCAAACAGTGGAATTCCCTAGTAAAGAAAATGTGTACTTAGTTTGGTACTAACCCGAGTTAGAGGCTGACCCTTTTATAATATATCGCTTGGCTCCTAATGGTGTTTGTACAAAACAAGACGAGGCAATGTAGCGCAATATAAAACTGTTAATCATATTTCCCGGCTTCCTTCAGAAACTCATACTTAGACACTTGAAGAAATGACACTGTCTGCTTTTCGTTTGTTAGCTAAATTAATGATGACGGGTATTTTAACGCTACAACATACGACTTGAGCATATAATAGTTTCAGCCTTGGTAAACGTTTTAACGACCCCGCTATTACTATTAACGTTATAACTTTCTTTTCAAATATAGCCCACGTTATGGCTCCGGGACAGTGAACGCGCTTCACAGTTTCTCCGACACACCAAGTCACGCGTTCGAAATCAGCTGCTGATGATTTGGAAGTACACCGTTTTGCGTTGATTCTAACAGTATGGGCGTTAGTAGTTCAGAACATAGCAAAAACTACTGAACATAAAAATTGCCTAATAAATTACAAACTCCCCCTCCCCCCCCCCCCCAAAAAAAAAAATGCTAACTCATCCCAAGCCTTGTGTGGACTAGTTCACTACTTGGGTTTTGCAGTTAAAACTTTCTACGGGTTGGGGTAGCGTACCTCTGTACTTGCCCTTTAAGGTAGTTGCAGGGTTACTTTTCTTTCCTTCGCTAATGGGCTACGGGGAGACACTAAGAAGTTCGTTGCATATCCTTTACAGGACGTCGCAGTCAACACCAGCATTCTTGCTGTTGTGATCTCTTGGCAAGTTTATGTTCAGTAGTTTGCCATTGCTTTCTGAACGACCGGAACCCATACCATGTCGTAAAAAACCAACGTAAGGCGGTCTACTGCCAATTCGCCCGCAGCTGTGTTTCGAACGCGGGTATACAGGATTACGAACTGCGTTCGTAAATCCGCCACGTAGCATGCACGGAAAGACACGGCCGATACGTGTATTCAAACAGTCTTTTCCCGTGGTGAATTTGAATAACGAAGATATAAACAATTTATTGCACGATTTATTGCCTGACATATTTATCTGCACCTCGTCAGGTACATACTGCAGAAATCACACAACATAAACTAACGTGATTAGATAAACCCTTCAAGCTGAAATATACACAAATTGACACAGTAATTTCAATTGTCTACCACGGTAATTTTAAACTGACTATCAAATTCGTTCTGTTTGCACAAGATTGGATTCTGCCGATTAATAGCGATTGCTTTGGAGATATGTTATATGCCTCTTTATCGCCCATTGCGGCACAGGACCTCAGCCAGCCTGCTCCATTCGTTTCGATTTCACCATTACCCCTATCCCGTTCAACCTCAAGGAGAAGTTGTAGTAGGGCCCATCACCGGCTCAGAATGATAGTCCTGTGACTTGTCAGCCACCAAGGCAGCTGCCCATGGTTTTACCTTCACAGTCCTATTAATCCGAAGGTGATTGTTATCCATTTGGAGTAATGGACTATTATGACCTGCTCCAAGCCTTTCTCTCCTTATATATATACCCCATGCAGCTCCGTCCATATCCTCCTCCATATATTATTCATGTCTGTCCCTACTTCTCTTCTCCGAGTGGCTGTAAACAGACACAGCGAAGCTACCTCCAAACAGAAATGAGAAAGAAAGAAAGAAAAACATACAAAAAGAAAGAAAGAAAAACGTATACAAAGAAAGAAAGAAAAACTTGAACGTACGAACGAAGAAAAAGATAAAACTCCTCATAAAATCCACACAAAGAAATCAGAGGATAGAAGAGTTACTATACATTATACTAATAATGTGTACCCCCGGCCCACTTTTCGCCAGCCTAGTGTCTCCGCTTCAGCACATACAACTCACCAGCCGCCAGGGCAACATCCCAGCTGCTTCACCTAATCGAATGAAACACCTTGTGGAGCTCTTATGTTGACACAACAGTAATCAATTCAACCAACCCTAGTGATATGAAGATTGGCGATACTGACACTGATGAATGAAATGTCTGTGGGCATCCGACTTGCTGGCGTCTTCCCGACTTTAGGCCAGCCAGTAAACGCCAATGCCCTCTCCCCCAGAAGGATGCTGCAATGGTGGACAATGTCTGGTCACAAAGAACTAACCAGATGGACAGCGCGGTCTGTGATGTTGCCCTTGAGGAATTAAGTGCCGGCTCCGCGGGAAATTAAATAGTTCGGCGGTAATCGAGTTCTGTCTTCCCCACTGAGCCGCGCATTTCTCATTTATATGCAAGTTAATTTATAAGATTAAAAGAGGGATGACACGCCAACGAGGCTATTGCACTTTAGATACAGATAGTACAGCCACAGTCCAAGTATAACATTAACTGATTCAGTGCCAAACAACAAGTAAGTTTGGACCAAACAAGGTACACAATCACATGAATGTTCATTTCCGTTCACTGAGCATTAAAATTGCGTAAGATGCCACGAAACAAAACAAATAGCATGTGACTCAAGTACGTGGATATATCGTCCTTCTGTCCAAATGAGAGGTCACATGTGACGATATATTACCCTTCGTCACTGAATTAGTTAAGTAGATACACTTCGTTATAATACCATTGATTGGTCATGTGAAGGTGACAAGCCAGCGTAACCGAGGGGTTTGTCGCGCTCGTGTTTAAACTCCCTGTGGCCTGCGGGGTATAAGGTTCGTGTCACACAGGTCAGTTGGTACTTGAGCGTTGATTTCTCGTTCAAAAGGCAATGGCAAGATACTGACAGATACTGATGTGAGGATAAAAATTACTAACAAACTACAAACAATAATTGATTGGTTCCTGCGCAAAATATAACTAAAATAGCAGGATAGTTTCACTAATGTGGAGCTAGGAGAGAGAAATAAACAAATTTAAGGGAATCAGGAGGTGAGGAAATGAAACTGATCTTGAATAGGACACGCATTTAGAAAATCTGTTAATAGTGTAATTGGGAAGTCTTTTTTTCTGGAACCCACGGAGCAAAACAAACAGATGGAGACCTCAAACACGGGAAAGGGAATTGAGAATGCGATGAATAAAATGGGGAGGCCTTGGAGGAAGATGCAGGCGATGGCAAAGAAGAAGAGGACTTAGAGTGAGTGGTTGGTGCGCGCACACACACACACACACATAGTCAGACATAGCATGGCCTGACACACACGACAGATGTGTACTGTGTACATAAGATAATATAAAGTGCTCAGTCGCTGGCAATATAGGACTCCGATTACATGCCATCTTGGAATGTTAGGTATATGCCACCTGGGACTATGTTTTCTTGACCAGACAAGAGTGGGTTATGGTAGCCAGTACCACACTGACCGCCTTCATCACTATGTGCCACGCCGAGTGGCACAAACATCTGTCCTATGTGTTGTTGAGACATTCGACCACTAATCGTCTTCCGCGGGATTTTAGTCAAAACATTCTGCATTTTCTGCTCTATCTCTAACAGCCTCGATCTTCTTTACTGTCACAACCCTCTCCAAACCCTCTCGTCCAATAAAGTTAGTGACATGTGCTTTACATGATCAATCTCAGCATGGTTTCGCTGTTTGTGATCTCTTGGTTCAGTAGTTAGCCATTGCTTTCTGAAAGACCGGCACCCATACCATTTTTATTTCAATAAAAATAATAAATAAAAAAATAAGAACCCAAGGCGGTCTGCTGTCAAATCGTCCGCAGCTGTGTTTCGAACGCGGTATGCGGGATTACGAACTACGTCCATAACTCTTTCACCGCGCAGCAGGCTATCTGATCCCTGACCTCTGATCCCTGACACCTGACCTCTGATATATTTTATTTGGACCCCATTTGTCGAAGCTGGGACGACCCCAGATTTACGCAGCTGGTTACCAAAACATCAGCAGCTCTGAAGCGAAAGGGTTACAAATGCAATTCATTATCCCATATAACGTGTTCAAAACAGCTGCGGGCGATTTGGAAGCAGACCGTCCTGCGTTGGTTTCCATACAAAGGTTGGTCGTTCTGAAAGCAATGACAAACTACTGAATGTAAACTTGCCAAAAAAATCACAAACAGCTAAAACGCACTGGGGTTGATTGCCCCGTCCTGTAAAGGATATGCAACTAACTAAAACATCTCTCCTCAAGATCTGAACCCAGGACAAGTGTGGTGCATTACTTATGAAAATATGGCGAGTGCTTGTTGCAGAGTTACTCCCATCTCTGATCCATTTTATCTTTCTCTGCGACCAAAGAAAGACCTGTCTGCTATTCCCCCCCCCCCCCCCCCCCCCCACTTCTTTTTTTTCCCCTCCCCTTTTTCCCAAAGCTGCTTTACCACCATCACAGTTCTGGGATTTGCCTCCCTTGACACAATAATTACAATGCTGCAAAGAATCTGCCCAAGACGAAGCTCCCAAAACGCGTACCCGTAACGTTTCCGTTTGAGGGGCCGTCGTCTCCTAACGCAAATTCACACTGATGTTCGCGCAGTATGGAGTCCCGAGAGGCAGGTCGTAAACGGGGCACGACCAGCGGAGGTCGGCGCCGCCAGACCAGCAGACAGTCTTGTAAAGATGTCGGACGGCGGAGCTATGGTTCTTTTAACGTAGATTAGAAAGGAAGTTGACGCGGGGAGTTAAATATAAATATCCGGAGAGAATTCCACCGTTTCCATCTCTGTTTGGGGCTGGATTAGGTCGCGAAAATGGGGGTCTAGTGAAGAAAGTGAAGAGGCCGGGGGGGGGGGGGGGGGGGGAGAGAGAGAACGGCTGATTGATTGTCTAGGTATGTAAGTGGTATATGTCTGTTATGTCTGTTTGTGTTTGTTTATGGATGGGAACAACTTTTTGACGACGTTGAAGAGAGAAGGCGGGTAGGATAGATGAGTTATTAAAAATGAATGCGCAAGATGTTTCATTTACATCGTGGGATTCTCTCTCCGTCCTCTTTCGTCATCTCTCTCTATGTCTCTTTCTCTGTGTATCTCTCTCTGCATCTTTCTTTATCGCTGTCTCTTTCTACATCTCTTTCTTCCTGTCTGTCTCTCTCTCTCTATCACGTTGAAGATTCATAAGTAAAATGTTTCTACAGAACATACACTACATCAATTGTATAAAATACAGCCCACAAAGGTCTATTCAAGTAAGTAAGAATCAATCCTACATGTAACGCTCAACAGAAGCCTGCAGGATCTGCAAACTTTAGCGCGATATATGCAGCAAACAACACTGCATTTATAGGCTGACTCCGAGAAAACGAAGAGACGAAGAGGAGGAGTAGGAAGTAACTGATGGAGACGAAGAAGCGACGACGACGACGACGACTAGGAGACGTAGAAGAACATGAAGAAAAAAGACGAAGAAGAAGAAGAAGAAGAAGAAGAAGAAGAAGAAGAAGAAGAAGAAGAAGACAAGAAGAACAAGAAGAAGAAAAAACAAGAAAAAGAAGAAGGAAGAAGAGGAAGAAGAAGAAGAAGAAGAAGAAGAAGAAGAAGAAGAAGAAAAAAAAACACGAAGCAAGAAGAAGAACAATAGGAAGTAGTAGTAGTAGTAGTAGTAGTAGTAGTAGTAGTAGTAGTAGTAGTAGTAGTAGTAGTAGTAGTAGTAGTAGTAGTAGTAGTAGTAGTATAATAATGGTGATGATAATAATAATGGTGATGATGATGATGATGATGATGATAATAATAATAATAATAATAATAATCTGACCTCTCTGGAATGTCCCATTGTATTTTGGTGTCAGGACAATGCTGACATCAAAGTCCTCTCTGTAGTTACACATATGCTCAGTACAACACAGCAAGACGGGGAAATGTCCAGCCGTCCAGCCCACTCTGCTGGCACTGACCATGTCCACATCCACACGGCAGTGCTGTCGGTGCTCCCGTGGAATGTTGTCCAAGCAGCCGTGCGTCAGATGGGTCACTTCGCCACGGATTTCCACGGCT
The DNA here is from genome assembly GCA_014155875.1 of Cepaea nemoralis. Lineage (NCBI taxonomy): Eukaryota > Metazoa > Mollusca > Gastropoda > Stylommatophora > Helicidae > Cepaea > Cepaea nemoralis. Next base: position 130,695 of record JACEFZ010028061.1, read on the forward strand.
GTGAAACACTTGCCCATACTGGACTTACACATGTATCCCGTTGTAACACAGCCGGATTCGTTACAGTAGCAGCGCAGCTCTCCTGGTAAAAGAAGACCATTTAAAATAAGTTATGACAAGTTTATCATGACATCAATGGCAGACAGTTAGCCTTTTAATGCCATAAAGATCACATCAAAGCTAGATAGTTACATTTTTCATGACATAAAGATCACATCAAGGCCAGACAGTTACCCTTTTCATGGTATAAAAATAACATCAAGGTTAGTGAGTTACCCTACCCTTTTCACGGCATACAGATCACATCAAGGCAAGACAATTACCCTTGTCATGGCATACATGATCACATCAAGGCAAGACAGTTACCCTTTTAGTGACATACAGATCACATCAAGGCAAGACAGTTACCCTTTTAGTGACATACAGATCACATCAAGGCTAGACAGTTACCCTTTTAGTGACATACAGATCACATCAAGGCCAGACAGTTACCCTTTTAGTGACATACAGATCACATCAAGGCTAGACAGTTACCCTTTTAGTGACATACAGATCACATCAAGGCAAGACAGTTACCCTTTTAGTGACATACAGATCACATCAAGGCTAGACAGTTACCCTTTTAGTGACATACAGATCACATCAAGGCAAGACAGTTACCCTTTTAGTGACATAAAGAATCACATCAAGGCTAAACAGTTACCCTATTTATGGCATAAAGATCACATTAAAGCTAGACAGAGCCTTATGATTCTAGCCCCATATGTGTATAGACCAATGGGCAGGACATAGGGAATGTGCTCAACATCTGATCCGTCTCCTTCACTTTTCAGAACATTTCTGGCCACCAACTGTGGCCTAGGGCGACCTAGGAAACTTGATGTGGATTCGACCACATAATCACGAGGTCATTAGGCTAACGTATTAATCACTGCGCTACCGGGTATCTTTACAACATATTAAATGCAAAATAGCATTTCTGTTTGTCTATTATCTTCTTCCCCACTATTTTATTGTTACCAAGGCACCCGTCAGCAATGTTCATTTGAAGCTGCGACAGACTGCCCTACGGCACATATATTATCCCTTAGCGCGCGTATTTTTTTACTCAGCTCACAGGCAGATATATATAACGACGAAACTGAGATAAATGTTGGATCAAAACTCAAGACTCGAAGCTGACTATGTAGATTTCCCATAAGACGTCAGCCACGGCCTGGGGGAGGCATTGCCTGTCAGACAATTCTCTTGTCCTCATATCTGTCTGTGGCGAAGGGTTACGGGTGCAATTCGTAATCCCGTATACCGCGTTCGAAACACAGCTGCGGATGATTTGACAGCAAACTGCCTTGCGATAGTTTTCATACAATGGTAAGAGTTCCGGCTGTTCAGAAAGCAATAGCAACCTACTGAACGTAAACGTGCCAAGAAATCACTAACAGCCAAAACATGCTGGGGTTGACTACGACGTCCTGTAAAGGATATGCAACTTCTTCTTCTTCAGCATTCCGAGCCATTGAGGTTCTCTGCTGCAGATACAAGCCGTCTCCATTCTCTCTCTCTGGTTGAGCTTCACTTCCAGCTGATTCCAAGTGATTGTAGGTCTGTATATATTATTATCTCTCCACCGTCTTCTTGGTCTACCTCGGGGTCTACGGTCATTTATTTCCTCAGTGTAAGCGAGTTTTGTTTCCCTATTATCTTCCATAAAGGAAGTAGTAAAGTATAAAGGATATGCGAGTAACTTTAACAAAAAATCTTTTACTTAATTATAATTTCGGTGAAAGTGCACCCGTTCCACAAAAAGTAAAATAACATTGAGTGCGTGAATGGGTTGGTAACTAAAAGCCGTACTCTTCGGAAGAAGTCTCTCTAGAAATTAGGGTTGCATCCGGAGTACCGTATTTTTAATTTATTCCAAAGAAACGAACATGTTATTTTTTTTTTCTATTCAGCATTGTCAATTTTGCATTAACTTAATTAATTTAATTACATTTTAATTAAAACATTCTTTAGTGATCAGTGTAAAAAGGCAGGGTGTGTTATCTTGACATGGACACAATAAATGAGGCACGGGGTCACTTAGCGAAAATACTGGAGGGCGGGATACAGGGAAAGAGAAATAGAGAATGTCATAGGAAGAAATGCACCACACAAGCGTGTAAGTCTGGTGGGGTACTGGCTTAGTGCTGGGCTTAACAGAGTCGCTGGGAATATGAGACATCTAAGCTAAGGACTTTTACATCAGTTTTCAGACTTATTGACAAAATGGATACTTGTTTTTTTTGTTTTGCGTTCTCTCGCACTCAAACATGCTACTACTTCTAGTGCATTGGACTAATTTTTGCGTGTGGGTAAGCATTACCTATTACCAGTGTCCCTTGCTGTGACATATATGTCATCATCTCGCAGTCTTTTCCAGCAGACGTTGCTAGGACACGCTATCTGAAGAGTAGAGGCTATTAAAAAGCCCGACGGGAGAATTAACGAAACGAAATTTCGTTTCGTTTTAAGACAATTGATTGACCGCGCCCCGGAAACACAGGCTTAATCTAGACAAAGGCTTGGTAGACAAAGCGGTCTGGTCAATCGCCATGTTTCTCCAATGTTAGCGGGTGACCCATTGTTAATGGGTTAATTTAAAGCCCACTTATTCTCTGCGTTTTAGGTGAGCATTATATTATATACAACATATGTTATGTATTAGGATAAATGCTTTGAGGCAACTAATATCATGATTGAAGTTGTGTGTGTGAAAATTAGGAGAATCACTTTCATTGAAATGATGGTTTACGTCACACAGCCGGGACATCGCCATGTTGTCCAGTCAGCCTTCATAAAGCTTACAATATAATCTTGCTATGAGTCATTCTTCTGAGATGATTTTGTGAACTTACTTTATTCCTTAATGCTTATTTTTCACAACTGGTCTCTGTGTTTTAAAGTGTTTTTTTCCTGAGTGCTTATTTTGTATTTCTGCTCTTATGATGGAGAAATATTACTATCTCACATTTGTGTACAACTTTAATATAGGTTGTTAGATAGAGAGAGAGATATATATTCTCGCTTGACTTTTTCATGCACTTAGGAGTTAATCTTTTGTTTACCTGGTTGTAAATACACAGAGATTGTCTTGTAGTCTTTTATTTTCATAAATGATGTTATGGGATTTTCATGTGGTATGATATACATAATCTCAAGTGTATGGGAAAAGATTCCCATGTTTTCTCTTTTATGAGTATTTTGAGATGTTGGGTAATACCCACTAGAGAGTTCATACCATGTTTAGTAAAAGACTAACAAGGTTTTCTGTTATTCATCATATGTATATTCTATTCATGATGTTACTGTTGGAGTAGATCTTTTAACTCCCCCCCCCCCCCATTGGGGACAAACACATGATGATGATGATGATGATGATGATGATGATGATGATGATGCAGGAGGAGATGACTGATTGGTAGCTAGCCTTTTTGCCATTTGTCAGTGGTAGTCACATAATGCTGTTTGTAACTATGGAAAGGAGATTTATGAATTGTGTACATGAGGACATTGTCTCAGGAACTTTTTCCATGATGTGACAGCGGTACTATCAAAAGATGTTTGCATATTTAGGAGGTGAAGAAAACCTCCCAGGAAGCTCCAGTATCAGTCCAGAAGAGATGTACCTATTGAGTAGATACCTTACTCACTTTTGGAGTGGGTCAAAACTCTACAGTAGGCGACAAGTGCTAGGGAACTAGCTACACTTTTTTTTTCTTCCCTTTTGTTTCCTCTATTTTTATTATTATACACTGGTATCGGAATGTTTATTTTGTTATTTACACTGATATCAGAATATATGTTTTATTATGATAACTGATATCAGAATATATATTTAATTATGATACATTGGTATCAGAATGTATGGTTTATTATGATCCATTGTTATAAGAATGTATATTTTATTATGATACACTTATCAATGTTTGGGTTGTATTACTAATCTATATCGACCCTGTTCTTCTTCACTCTACATAGGCGCTAGAGATGGCAGTGGAGTATTGGCACTAGTCACCATGCTTCGCACTGGATTTATAGTCAACTTGTTTGGATTTAGAGGCAGGAAACTGGGATATCAGCCTCCTCTAATATTCTACAAAGAGTGCTGGTTACTGCTACTCACCCTGAACCTGAATGTCAATGCCTGGATACTTAACGGATTTTAAATATGCTGAAGTGGATTCCCTACCTCTGGGAACTTAAAGACGGTGTTAAGCTTTTCAATGTCTGCAAAGACATGAGGCATGCCTGGCCTAGATGGATACAGAGTATAACCTCTTCTAAAAGTCACCGCCTAATTCCACATTCAACTGTCATATTCCAGAGGCTCATGGATAGTCTGGAATTCACCATCATTTACCAGTATGGATTTACCAACTGATTGTGTGAACTCCCAGCTTCCTTTGAATCTTCTCATCCATCATATCCCAGACATGGATAATCAAGCACATTACCAACTCCCGTCAATCAAGTCGTATATTCAGCTGAAGAAAGAATAACCTACATCTTAACCCAGAGAAAGGGGCTGGAATATTCATGCCCCATTCAAGTTAGTTCTGTCAGGAAATTCTAATGGATTATGTGATGTCACTCCTCATCCAAAGAGATACTGAAAGTGTTTGTGCCTGATCCTGATCGAATCAATCACATGGACTCCTGTGTGTCACGCCACGCCAGAATGCTTCAGACTTATTTATACCTGTCTGTTATATCACCCTGGAACGCTCCTAGCCCAGTGACTTAGCAACTGTGACTTGAGAGATTACAGTATATCCACATTGGATTCATATGGATTACTCCTACATGTTTTTCGCGATGGATATATGATCCAGAAGTGAAAGTTCTGTGTGTGTGTGTGTGCAATCCCCAATTTTCTAAATAGGTGGATATATGCAAAGCAGCTGTTTTCCTGGATTATAGAGAGTGTGATTATGGCCAGACTTTTTCTAGTGGATAATGAATGAGAGGAAGTCATCATCAGACCCATAGGATAGTTCTAGAGACAGATTAGATAGATTTTCTTTATCTATTTCTTTGTATGGATTATTTACTTTGTTTTGTGTTTGACACATGTATTTGATGTGAACCTTTTTTGGGGAAATATTTTTGGGGACTTCTGTTTGGTTGTATACTTTGTGTGCATTGCCTGAAATATGATAATTTTTCATGTCATATGTCACCATATTGTAGCCAACAGGGTTTTCCAGAACCCAAATGTTTCCACAATACAATTGTTTGTTTGTTTGGTTTAACCAAGCCTTGCAGTTACTTCATTGTTAACCTGTTGTTCCAAAATTGATGTTTATAGTCCAGTTATTGTTACTGTTATGTGATACAGTGAGTTATTGTTACTGTTATGTGATACAGTGAGTCATTGTACTGTTTTTGTCTAACAGTGGCTGTTTTTCCTCTGTCAATGTAATCCAGTTGTTGCGTCTAACATTGGTTGTTGTCCCTCTGTTGTATAATACTGTGGATGTGCATGACAGTGGATACTTGTCATTGTTTATATATATGTGGGAGATTAAATGTGGGGCGGGGCACTTACACATGGACACACCCTCTGGGTAGAGTGATTAGTACTCGGGTGTCTGTGGTAGAACTTCCCGGATCTCCCAGCCTTCTATGGGAAACATTTCTTCTATGTTAGTGTTGAACTTGCACCCTTTTCTGCCTTGTTCAATACTTGGGGGTTACGAGTCAATATATTAATTCCTATAGAGGGCGTGCTTGGGTTTTAGACCCCATTCATACTGAATACCCCTAGCGAAACTTGTCCTTATTCTAATTTATTATATTTACCACCCTACACTTGCCATCAGGCGAGCCCACTCCAACTTCTGAGGTACTTGAATTTTGCGTCCAAAAGTAAGCCAACGACGAGAAGTCAACATTTTTACCCAACTGACTGATGTAACGGTTGACAGACAGACCGACGCAGACAGACAGACAGACACAGATGGACGGACGGACAGACAGGCGGACGGACGGACGGACCGACAGACAGACATGCTCGCTTGTATGTGTGAGTGTGTGAGTATATATAGAAGAGGAAAGCAGAATGGCAGTGAAGAAGCAAGGACTAGTGACATACGTGATACCTTACACTGAGAAATCCAGCCATTTAGACAGACACAGCTAGACAGACACGACCAGATAGAACCCGTTACCATGGCATCAACACACCGGATGTTAAAACAACGAGCGTTTTTATCCATTCTGCCATGGTGACCTTCGACCAAAGAATTGAATGAATGAATGAATGAATGAACGAACGAACGAACAAACGAACGAACGAACGAACGAATGAATGTTGAAGACTCGGGTGGATGGCAACAGATCCATTCTACAACGGCAGCACGAATGGTCAGAATGACACACCTGGCACAAGACTGAAAGCTCAGATTTCCCCACAACATTTACTTGGGGATTGGGGGGGGGGGGGGGGGGGTTAGGTGAGACTGGAGCACTTATGGAGATATTCGTGCACAAAGAAGATGATCCATCATTTAACAAACATAATAGTAACGCGAGAACATGCACAGACGTGTAAGTGTACATCTACCAACACATCTACAGCCAGACAAAGATGGACACATGTCATACAACAATCAATAGTCATACAATTATGTATACATCTTACGCAACAGTCTACATTCATACAATGATGTGCTAATGTTATACAGCAGTCTACATTCATACAGTTAAGTGCACATGTTACACAACAGTCTACATTCATACAGTTAAGTGCACATGTTACACAACAGTCTACATTCATACAGTTAAGTGCACATGTTACACAACAGTCTACATTCATACAGTTAAGTGCACATGTTACACAACAGTCTACATTCATACAACGATGTGCAAATGTTACACAACAGTCTACATTCATACAGTTAAATGCACATGTTACACAACAGTCTACATTCATACAGTTAAGTGCACATGTTACACAACAGTCTACATTCATACAGTTAAGAGCACATGTTACACAACAGTCTACATTCATACAGTTAAATGCATATGTTACACAACAGTCTACATTCATACAGTTAAGTGCACATGTTACACAACAGTCTACATTCATACAATGATGTGCTAATGTTACACAACAGTCTACATTCATACAGTTAAACGCACATATTACACAACAGTCTACATTCATACAGTTAAGTGCACATGTTACACAACAATCTACATTCAAACAGTTAAGTGCACATGTTACACAAAAGTCTACATTCATACAGTTAAGTGCACATGTTACACAACAATCTACATTCAAACAGTTAAGTGCACATGTTACACAAAAGTCTACATTCATACAGTTAAGTACACATGTTACACAACAGTCTACATTCATAAAGTTAAGTGCACATGTTACAAAACAGTCTACATTCATCCAGTTTAGTGCAAATATTACACAACAGTCTACATTCATACAGCTAAATGCGCATGTTACACAACAGTCTACATTCATACAGTTAAGTGCAAATGTTACACAACTGTGCCAGGGGCGCGGTCGGACGAGAGTTCGACATCTGCTCTCGTCGTCAGCTAAGACAGGGCCACCCAATCCTTATCTCGACTATGCTGTTTCTGAGTCTCTACTTATTGTTCGCGTTTCATGTGCATCCAGCAATATAGGTTCCAATTTTTTTTAAAGTTAGTTGCATATCCTTTACAAGACATCGAAGTCAACCCCAGCATTTTTTTTCTGCTTGTGATTTCTTGGCAAGTTTAATTTCAGTAGTTTGCCATTGCTTTCTGAACGGCCGGCACTCTTACCACTGTATCTTCTTCTTTGCGTTCATCCGGAGTGATTTTTTCAGATGTGATTGCGGTGTGTCTGGTTAGGCACCCTCGGGTCGAAACCCTCAGGCCAACACATCCGACTTTTAGCGTGCATTTTTGACCAGGTTAGCAATCCTGGGAGACTCTCACTTTTGTGGTACCGTCCACATCTCAGCTGGTCTAGTTGGAACAGTCGAAGACTACACGGTCATCCCTCAAGTGAAGGCAGGGACAGTCCATAGCATTTTCCGCCATCCTGGGTGGCTTCCATAATTGCAGAGCCGGCACATAACGCTCTGGTGCTGGGTTTACCGAGGGAATCGTCACGTCCTGCTCATGGCTGTTTTAATTCCTCACTTCAATATATTGGGCATTTCGCTCGCCCTGGGCCGTTCCTGCACAAACCAGTCAGCTCTGCGGTTGGTTTCCACTAAGCGAGTTTTCGGACATGTGCTTGTCCCTGTACCCATCAGAGCTGTTCCAGGCACGGCGGACATTCGGAAAACTACCTAGTCAGAGCTGTTCCGAACAAGAGCGGCATTCGGAAACTAGGTAGTCAGAGCTGTTCCTAGCACGGGAGACATTCGGACGAGACATTTCACTCGGACGTAAATGCGTAGTGTCAATTTTTAGTTTGCCACCCGTAGGACGACACTTCCGACTTCCGGCGGGCATTTTTTAGTGAGGTTAGCCTTCCTCTGGTTTCGAGACACGTTAGACTGTTGTAATGTCACCCACATCTCAGCTGGTCAAGATAGAACGATCAACGATATCGTGGTCTGCCCTCAAGGGAAGGCAGGGGCAGACCATGGGCATTATCTCGCTATCCAAGGAGGCTTCCATAATTGCAGAGCCGGCACATATTGCTCTGAGACTGGGCTCACCCAAGGAGTTTCCACGTCCTGCTCATGGCTGCTTTAGTTCCTCACTTCCATGTGTTGGGCATCCCACTTGCCACTGATCGCTCAATCACACACCAGGAGCGGTCAGACTGCGAGTGACATCCACTCGGTAGGCTTTTGCTTGTGACTTCAGACCACGCAATAGGTTCGCTCGCCGTGCGTTCCATTTCGCGTTGATGAGACATTATTCCACTTTTGTCTACACTCTCTATGAGTTAGATACAGACAGTTTCCGTAACCCTTCGACTGGGGCACTTTTCTGACTTTTTTGTACTCGCTCACGAGGTAGGCTACATGTGCTGCCGGCTCAGCACCTTACCTTCGTGCAGCAGTGAACGGGAAACGGCCAGGCCCCTTCATCCGGGAAACTCTCATATCCCCCAGCTGGGAGCCTTCGAACATGTATCAGACCTGAGCATGTAGCTTGCTCAGTATCATGTTTCTATTTTCCGGTAGACGGGTATCAGCCTGGCTCTAAGATCCGAGGGTTTGTGGCTTAGAGGCGTTCAGCCACAGCCCTCGACAGGGAGCCTTAAGAGTTTTGTCCGGACCAAGAAATTCTGCCTTTGTGCACCTCATTTAAATTTTGACTGCTATCCTCAGTCTATGCCTGCAGAGCAGCAGGTTGTGTCTCTCTTAGTCTGGTCCCTATCCCATAAGCTGTCCGATATGTAATTTTTCACCCATCGGCAAGCAAATGGGGTCTATGGGACACGCAAGCTCCCCCACCACGTCAAGGTGGAGACACATCGGGGGAGTTACCACTGTATGAAATTCAACGAAAGCCAGTCAGCTTCCGAATTGCCAGTAACTGTTTCCAACGGGGTATTTGGGATTACCAACTGCGCCCGTAACTTCCTCGCCAAGGTGCCGGCGATATGTTCTACATAGCACTTTAACACTCTTTCCCTCGCTGCAACAGATAATCAGTTGTAATCATATTTAAGTGAAACATTACTGTCTGAAAGCCAGGCAGCAAAAGTCAAAGCCAGGCAGCAGAAGCCAATCTCAGGCAGCATTCCCGCCGTGTCCTTCCACGTAAAAGACGAAGACCACACAGACAAGTGAACCATCACCGCGCCATCTGACAATGAATGTCTCCACAGATTAGATTGTCTCCCCATGATCCCGCATACTAGCGCATTTCTCTCTTGAGTTTTATGATGGGAACTGCGGTAGCGTAGTGGCTAGACGCTGGACTGTCGTACCAATGGTCTTGGGTTCGATTCCCGGTAGGGCGATTTCGATTGTTTAAAATTGACCAGGGTTCGCAGATAGGCCCAACAGCCTCAAATGGGTACCAGGAATTTTCTTGGAAAGTAAAGGCGGTAGGCTTGATATTGATGGCATCACCCACCCGATGCCGAGTGTTCTATAAACGTATAGATAGATCTAGCACATTGCTTCCAATGCACCCAAGGAGCGTAAAGAGTTCTTTACTTAATTTCTTTACGCTTTATGATGAGACTTTGTTGCTGCGTTTTGCTTACTTTTTGTTGTGTAAATGTTTGCTTGTTATTATTGTGTACACTTTTACTGTAGTGTAACATTTTGCTTGCAACTACTGTGTAACTTTTGTATGGTGCAACTAATATATGAATCAATCGATCTATCAATAAAGTTTTGTCTCCACAGTTCCGTGTGGCTCCAACGCATCTCCAACAGTTTCGGTCTCTCTCTCTCCCTCTCTATCTCCTCTCTCCCTCTCTCTCTCTCTCTCTCTCTCTCTCTCTCTCTCTCTCTCTCTCTCTCTCTCTCTCTCTGCTTGTACACTCTGGCAAACTGCTGTTCGTCGAATGCTTGTTGCCATCTATCAATCTGCTTCTTTGTCCATTTCTTGCCTGCGATTTTTCCCTCCATTATGTTTTAAATAAAAGTGTCATATCGTTGAAGACGGCAAAATTAACCGACTTGTCGCTTCACATTACCTTCTGCGGGATCTCTTGTAACCTTTCAGTGCAGATTTGGTAAATACACGCACTTTCACAAATGTCTAGTCTACTATACATCCCCAAGGGCAATACACTAATTATTTAAACAATATTATTCAAAGGTGGCGACAGCAGAAACTATTATGTGGGCGGTAAAATTATTACGTTGCTTGTTTTCAGTCACAACGGCAATTTCGCATAATTACTGACACGAAATGGAGTTTCTACTACATTAAGCTCGGGACATTTGTTAAGAATTTCCATAAGGAACTATGCAATATCTGCACAGAAGAAACCTGGCATATAATCGTCTTTGGCGATAATCTGTTTGCACTAAATTTTGCCAGACAGGCAGTGTCAGTTTGACGTAGACAGAGAGACACTATGATTCAGCCTGACACACCAACCGGATAGAGCCAGTCAGACAAACAGAATTACACAGACAGACAGACAGACAGACAGACAGACAGACAGACAGACAGACAGATTTATTACCCTAAGCAGTCTATCAAATTAACATGAAGATAACATTACAGTTTAGTTGGAACTTCCTCATATATTTTCCTTTTCACACACACACACACACGCGCGCGCGCGCGAGGAGAATGAGGAGAGAGAGAGAGAGAGAGAGAGAGAGAGAGAGAGAGAGAGAGAGAGAGAGAGAGAGAGAGAGAGAGAGAGAGAGAGAGAGAGAGAACAACCGAGAGTAACATAGTGTGAACAGAAGATAGATAGATTGGGAAAGAAAAACAAACCGATTACTGTCAGTTGTGCGAGCAATAATGATTTGTGAGACTCGTGGAGGAAACAGAGAGGCATTCAGGTAAGCAGTTCCTAGGCATTCAACAGTGTAACGCATAGCTCCACAAACGCATTTACTTTTTTTTTAAAATGTTAGTTGCATATCCGTTACAGGACGTTGGAATAAACCCCAGCATTTTTTTGTTTGCTGTTTGTGATTTCTTGGCAAGTTTACGAAAGCCATTGATTTCTGAACGACCGGCACTTTATGCAGCATTTTATGAAAACCAACACACGGCGGTCTGCTGCCAAATCGCCCACATCTGTGTTTCGAATGCGGTATGCGGAATTACGAATTGCGATCATAACTCCTTCGTCACAGAGCGCTGGAATTTACTTAAACAGCAACACAGTAACAGTCACTGCCCTCTTTAGACAATGAATGAATCACCCAAAAAACGAGAAGTAGATTGTGAGCTTTACTAAAACACGACTATAAGAGACAAATTGGACGTTGCAGCCAAAGCCTTCGTCAGCACAGAACACACACACACCGACAAAAACTACATGAAACACATGACAATACTAAACTAATTAAAGGTACTTATCTGATTCTGTATCTTTTCTAGGAGAGACTGATCAGTGGATTAATAGACCGGATGTATGGTACACGGGTCAAAGGTCAAGCGGGAGTGGAGTGGGGTTGGAGAAGCGCCCATTTGGGCGCAAAAGTGAAAATTAGGCCCAGCAAAGATGTCGCGGACGCAGTTCACATATGGCAATTCTCGTTAAGCGCTCGAAACACATCTGCGGAAGATTACATTGTGTTGGTCCTCACAGAGGGGCATGAGTAGCGGTCGTTCAGAAAACGATAGCAAAACACCGGACGCAAACCTGCCAAGAAAGTTGACTGTGACCGACGTCCTGTAAAGGACCTGCACGTATCTAGATGGTGGACTGTAAACCAGGGGGTGGGAGGGGGGTGGGGTTAGGAAGTTATAATGAAACTGTGTTGGACATTGAAGCCGTGAGGGGAGAGTGTGCCTAACTGGAAGATGAGACGGTGTTCCAATGTCTTCCGATCCCGTTCGTGGGATGCGCATGATTTGATGGCCGTGACCTGTATGTCGGTCACGCCACGGTGGTCAGGACTGTTGAAATGCATGGATACTGGTTTGTGGGCGCCAATGGTGATATCAGAAAGATGTCTAAATCTGTCACCAAGACGTAAGCCTATCTCACCGACATATCTCATGTCGCAACGTGAGCAGGTAATCGCATAGATGACGTTGCGACTAATGCATGAGAAACCCTCACGGATGTGGAAGGTCGTCTTAGGGAGTGTCAGACTCTGGGTTTGAAGTACGTCAAAGAAGTATGTTGAAGTACCTCTTTAGACAACAATCACCTTCGAATTAATATCCTGTATGGGTGAAACCGTGGTTAGCCGTGCTTGTGGCTGATTAGGTCGCAGGGTTATAGATCTGAGCCAGGGATGGACCCTAAAATAACTTCTCTTTGAGATTAAACGGGGTAGGGGTAATGGTATAGGGTGTAATTTTAATGACTGTGGGGTTTTTGAAAATATTGCCTTTCCAAGTTTTGTATTCACCCTCTGTGAACTCATGCTACATAAAAGGTGAATACAAAAACTTGGAGCGGCATATATTATATTTTCATAAACCCCATAGTCATTAAAAATACACCTTATATAACCCACACCGAAACTGATACACGAGCGCTTTATTGTTATCTGCCTTTGAATCATCATCATCATCATCATCATCATCATCATCATCATCATCATCATCATCATCATCATCATCATCATCATCATCATCATCATCGTGTGTCTTGACAGATGGCATAGGTATTCATGGATCTCCACCGATCTCGGATCTTGGTGCCCTGGGTCTATTTTATTGATGATTTACCTCCATGCATACGCCCCAGGCCATCTAACATCATTTCTCTCGGCACGTCACTGCCTGTTCTACCCTTAATCTCCCCAGTAATCAATGTATTTTCCAATGCTTCTTTTCTCATTTTGTGACCAAAGGACATTATTTGTCTCTTTCTTATAAATGTATATAATGTTCTAATATCTGTAGTCTCTTTTGGGTAATCATTCTTAGTTACTCTGGCAGTCCAAGATATTGGCGATATTCTTCTCAGAAACCGTTCTTCTCCGTTGATTCCACGATCTGCCTAATTTGTTCGGTGACATTCCATGATTCACTGTCAGATGTGAACAGGTTTTATGTAACATTTCAGTACTCTCCACAGTGGTCCTTCTTCATCAAATGATATATTTGTCGGTAAGGATTCTCGACACACTGCACCGCCTTTGGGACATTGGCGACGATCCAAATGTGTACATTGCAGAACCACACATTCTATAAATAATCTTATTTTGTGGGTGGATTGCCAAATGCTGCATGGACAGCAGCCTGTTGAGTCTATTCTATTCTATTTCCAAATTTCGATGGATGTTTCTATCATATCCCAACTGATGATACAACTAATTTTGTTCGTTAGTGTTGGTGTTTCAGCTTCTTCATATTAAAGTATTGACAACTATATGTAACAAATGCGCATTACAATGAGTAAAAGTAACAATTATGGGGCTGAAAGTGTCAATTGCTGTCTGGAATGAAAAGAAAAGTAACAACCTGGATATAATACTAATGAAAGTAACGCGCTGTCCTTATTTGACGGTGACAGTTTCTAATCCCGCTTCGGTAACTATAGCTTTCAATTAGTATGTTGTCTGGTCTGTCTTCTAATCTCTACTTATTTCTTTTACGTCTATGAGCCCCAATCAATACTCGTGAATTTGTTTATGAGCCGACTTAATGGCCTCAAGTGTTCCTCAGTGATATTTTGTTGTTGTTGTTATATAGCGTTTAAAAGTAAACTGAAGTAGCAATGAACGAATGTTTAGACAAACGAAATTCAACTGGCATAATAGTGAACTAGAATCTAATTCAGTAAGACAGGCTAAGTTACCATATCCTTCTTGCGTTTTACACCATAATTTCACCTCTTGTCGCCTTTACCCCCTCTTCACCTCCTACATATGCATATATTTACCCACAAAACTGCTATTTCAGTGAATAAGAGGAGCTTCTGCATTTCCAGGCGCCTTGATAGATTTATGTGTCTTGTTCTCGCTAAGATTTTTATGCCTTGCATGCCTGCTGCTAACTTTGGGTTGGTAAAAAGAAAAATTCCTGCTACAGGAAGGTGTAAATGTAGCGTTTAGATAAGAAATTTGCTGGCTATAATCTTTTACAAGCTCGAAATTTTAGGTAGAAAATAAAGAATACTGAGGAAAGATAAATAGAGCATTAGGACCAGTGCAGGGATATGCGGTTTTATTTTTAGACACAACTTTGAAGTAGAGGAACAGCGCGCGCCAATGTAAATCAACATGTTGAGAGATCTATGGTGAAACGACAAAACAATGCGCAATTTGATCTACAGAATACTGGAAGAGAAATGCTTCAAAGACAGATCAAGAACAGAATAACGCTTGCATTAATGATTTCATATGTACAGGGGCTGTAGTTGAAAACGTGTAAGTGTGACAGCAATACAATCACACTATTTGCTAACTCACACACAGAGAGACAGCTCATTGTTAAAGTGTGTTCCGGGAGGGGGGGGGGGGTGTAGAAAGGAAGGGGCAATAGAAAGACAGCATTACGTGTGGATATGGACAACATCAAGAGAGGAATAGGGAGATACCGTTACGTGTTGGTGGACAACATCAAGAGGGGAATAGGGAGATACCGTTACGTGTGGGTGACAACATCAAGAGGGGAATAGGGAGATACCGTTACGTGTGGGTGACAACATCAAGAGGGGAATAGGAAGATACCGTTACGTGTGGGTGACAACATCAAGAGGGGAATAGGAAGATACCGTTACGTGTGGGTGGACAGCATCAAGAGGGAAATAGGGAGATACCGTTACGTGTGGGTGGACAACATCAAGAGGGGAATAGGGAGATACCGTTAGGTGTGGGTGAATAACATCAAGAGGGGAATAGGAAGATACCGTTACGTGTGGGTGGACAACATCAAGAGGGGAATAGGGAGATACAGTTACGTGTGGGTGGACAACATCAAGAGGGGAATAGGGAGATACCGTTAGGTGTGGGTGAATAACACCAAGAGGGGAATAGGGAGATACCGTTACGTGTGGGTGGACAACATTAAGAGGGGAATAGGAATGGACAGTATGGTCACAACATGGACAGTATGGTCACAACATGGACAGTATGGTCACAGCATGGACAGTATGGTCACAACATGGACAGTATGGTCACAACATGGAAGGTATGGTCACAACATGGACATTATGGTCACAACATGGAAAGTACGGTCACAACATGGACAGTATGGTCACAGCATGGACATTATGGTCACAACATGGATGGTATGGTCACAACATGGACAGTATGGTCACAACATGGACAGTATGGTCACAACATGGACAGTATGGTCACAAGCATGGACAGTATGGTCACAGCATGGACAGTATGGTCACAGCATGGACAGTATGGTCACAGCATGGACAGTATGGTCACAACATGGACAGTATGGTCACAAGCATGGACAGTATGGTCACAGCATGGACAGTATGGGTCACAGCATTGGACAGTATGGTCACAGCATGGACAGTATGGTCACAGCATGGACAGTATGGTCACAGCATGGACAGTATGGTCACAGCATGGACAGTATGGTCACAGCATGGACAGTATGGTCACAGCATGGACAGTATGGTCACAGCATGGACAGTATGGTCACAACATGGACAGTATGGTCACAGCATGGACAGTAATGGTCACAACATGGACAGTATGGTCACAGCATGGACAGTATGGTCACAGCATGGACAGTATGGTCACAAGCATGGACAGTATTGGTCACAACATGGACAGTATGGTCACAGCATGGACAGTATGGTCACAAGCATGGACAGTATGGTCACAAGCATGGACAAGTACTTGTCACAACATGGACAGTATGGTCACAACATGGACAGTATGGTCACAACATGGACAGTATGGTCACAGCATGGACAGTATGGTCACAACATGGACAGTACGGTCACAACATGGACAGTATGGTCACAACATGGACAGTATGGTCACAACATGGACAGTATGGTCACAACATGGACAGTATGGTCACAGCATGGACAGTATGGTCACAACATTGACAGTACGGTCACAAATGGGCAGTATGGTCACTACATTGACAGTACGGTCACAACATGGACAGTATGGTCACAACATGGACAGTATGGTCACAACATGGACAGTATGGTCACAACATGGACAGTATGGTCACAGCATGGACAGTACTGGTCACAACATGGACAGTACGGTCACAACATGGACAGTATGGTCACAACATTGACAGTACGGTCACAACATGGACAGTATGGTCACAACATGGACAGTATGGTCACAACATGGACAGTACGGTCACAACATGGACAGTATGGTCACAACTGGCAGTATGGTCACACATGGACAGTATGGTCACAACATGGACAGTATGGCACAAGCATGGACAGTATGGTCACAGCATGGACAGTATGGTCCACAAGCATGGACAGTATGGTCACAACATGGACAGTAATGGTCACAACATTGACAGTATGGTCACAACATGGACAGTACGGACACAACATGGCAAGTATGGTCACAACATTGACAGTATGGTCACAACATGGAGACAGTACCGGATCACAAAAATTGAAGTATGGTCACAGCATGACAATATGGTCACAGCATGGACGTATAGGTCACAACATGGACAGTATGGTCACAACATTGACAGTATGGTCACAGCATGGACAGTATGGTCACAGCATGGACAGTATGGTCACAGCATGGACAGTACAGGTCACAACATGGACAGTACGGTCACAACATGGACGAGTATGGGGGTCTGAGGTCACAACATTGGACAGTAGGGTCACAGCATTGACAGTATGGTCACAGCATGGACAGTATGGTCACAGCATGGACAGTATGGTCACAACATGGACACAAAAGACCCCAAGTAAATTGAATGTCAGGAAATCCACTTGGAACCTGCTACAATGATGTGTCTAAATCGTGTGAGTGTAAGATGTAGTAATGATTGTTCCTAGCAATCATGAGTTGTAAAGAGTAGTGATGATGGTCATAGCAATCATGAGTTGTAAAGCTGTAGTGATGATGGTCCTAGCAATCATGGAGTTGCTAAAGATGTAGTCATGATGGTCCTAGCAATCATGAGTTTGTAAAGTATGTCGTAATGATGGTCCTAGCAGTCATGAGTGTTAAAGATGTAAGTATGATGGTCCCCTAGCAATCAATGAGCTGTAAGATGTAAGTAATGATGGGTCATACCTAGCGATCATGAGTTGTAAAGCTGTAGTAATGATGGTCTTAGCAATCATGAGTGTAAAGATGTAGTAATGATAGGTCCTAGCGATCATTGAGTTTGTAAAGATGTGAGTAGTAATGATGGTTCTACGCAATCATGAGTTTGTAAAGATGTAGTAATGATGGTCCTAGCGATCATGAGTTGTAAAGATATAGTAATGATGGTCCTAGCAATCATGAGTTGTAAAGATGTAGTAATGATGGTCCTAGAGATCATGAGTTGTAAAGATATAGTAATGATGGTCCTAGCAATCATGAGTTGTAAAGATGTAGTAATGATGGTCCTAGCAATCATGAGTTGTAATGATGTAGTAATGATGGTCCTAGAGATCATGAGTTGTAAAGATGTAGTAATGATGGTCCTAGCAATCATGAGTTGTAAAGATGTAGTAATGATGGTCCTAGAGATCATGAGTTGTAAAGATGTAGTAATGATGGTCCTAGCAATCATGAGTTGTAAAGATGTAGTAATGATGGTCCTAGCAATCATGAGTTGTAAAGATGTAGTAATGATGGTCCTAGAGATCATGAGTTGTAAAGATGTAGTAATGATGGTCCTAGCAATCATGAGTTGTAAAGATGTAGTAATGATGGTCCTAGCAATCATGAGTTGTAAAGATGTAGTAATGATGGTCCTAGAGATAATGAGTTGTAAAGATGTAGTAATGATGGTCCTAGCAATCATGAGTTGTAAAGATGTAGTAATGATGGTCCTAGCAATCATGAGTTGTAAAGATGTAGTAATGATGGTCCTAGCAATCATGAGTTGTAAAGATGTAGTAATGATGGTCCTAGCAATCATGAGTTGTAAAGATGTAGTAATGATGGTCCTAGCAATCATGAGTTGTAAAGATGTAGTAATGATGGTCCTAGCAATCATGAGTTGTAAAGATGTAGTAATGATGGTCCTAGAGATCATGAGTTGTAAAGATGTAGTAATGATGGTCCTAGCAATCATGAGTTGTAAAGATGTAGTAATGATGGTCCTAGCAATCATGAGTTGTAAAGATGTAGTAATGATGGTCCTAGAGATCATGAGTTGTAAGATGTAGTAATGATGGTCCTAGCAATCATGAGTTGTAAAGATGTAGTAATGATGGTCCTAGCAATCATGAGTTGTAAAGATGTAGTAATGATGGTCCTAGAGATCATGAGTTGTAAAGATGTAGTAATGATGGTCCTAGCAATCATGAGTTGTAAAGATGTAGTAATGATGGTCCTAGCAATCATGAGTTGTAAAGATGTAGTAATGATGGTCCTAGCAATCATGAGTTGTAAAGATTTAGTAATGATGGTCGTAGCAATCATGAGTTGTAAAGATGTAGTAATGATGGTCCTAGCAATCATGAGTTGTAAAGATGTAGTAATGATGGTCCTAGCAATCATGAGTTGTAAAGATGTAGTAATGATGGTCCTAGCAGTCATGAGTTGTAAAGATGTAGTAATGATGGTCCTAGCAATCATGAGTTGTAAAGATGTAGTAATGATGGTCCTAGCAATCATGAGTTGTAAAGATGTAGTAATGATGGTCCTAGAGATCATGAGTTGTAAAGATGTAGTAATGATGGTCCTAGCAATCATGAGTTGTAAAGATGTAGTAATGATGGTCCTAGCAATCATGAGTTGTAAAGATGTAGTAATGATGGTCCTAGCAATCATGAGTTGTAAAGATGTAGTAATGATGGTCCTAGCAATCATGAGTTGTAAAGATGTAGTAATGATGGTCCTAGCAATCATGAGTTGTTTTGTTTTTCTGGCGTTTGCTCGATTTGAACTCAAGCATCATCTACACGCATGATACTTCTTCTAATGCACGGGACTGATATTTACGTATTGGCTACCAGTGTCCCTCGCCATCAGGCGAACCCACTCCGACTTCTGAGAAAGTAACGATGATGATAGTGGAGTTTATCCACTCCATAAAGAGAAAGAATCAGCCAGAGAACACATCCATAAAAGAACACTAAGAACCTATCAAAGGCAATCAATCCATTTCGACAACCTGGCAGCCATGACTCAACAGCGGCCGTAATCTCCTAATGTCTGTCTAACACTGGTCGGTTGGGTCTTGTTGATATCAGTATGAATAAAGATGGCTAATCTTGTGCTGGCCTTCCGGATCTGGGGCTAGAAATCCGGCTGCATATCTCGGCTGCCAAGTAAATACGACAGTATCAGATCGTGTTCTTTCGCTGGCATTAGTTCTGTAGCGTCGTTGGACGAGCAAACGCAGATAAACACAGAGAACTTAAGTGCAAGCAAACAAATGGGGCGCTGGCTAATGCACGGAGGTTATCTGAAGCCAGTAACAACTAATGGCTATCGTTGTAGACCCTGGGTTACAGAAAGTCACTTGGAGATTTCACTACATAAACATACTTGGTTTGACGATCCAGTTCTCGAGTCTTGCTTGTATACGCTTGATCTTCTGAAGGACTAGTATGTAACAGTGACACGTCCTTCCATTGCTAGATTATCCTGTACGTGATTCATGTTAGAATCAGACTAGGATTGTCAGACGATAGTTACTGGATAGGTATCTGGCAGACGATAGTGACCCTGATCTTCTGAAGGACTAATATGTAGTGACACGTCCTTCCACTGCTATGCGTAGATCTGCTAGAAAACGGACACCCGAGCATTGCAATGGATGCATTGCATCTTTCTGTGCATGACTCGTGTAAACTCAGACTGGCACCTAGCGCCTTGACAGATGATAGTTACTGACAGATGATAGTTACTGACAGACGAGAGTTACTGACAGATGATAGTTACTTGACAGACGACAGTTACTGGCAGATGAAAGTTACTGACAGACGATAGTCACTGACAGACGATGGTCACTGAGAGATGAAAGTTACTGACAGACGATAGTTACTTGACAGACGATAGTTATTGACAGACGATAGTTATTGACAGACGATAGTCACTGACATACGATAGTTACCAAAAGACCTTAGTTACTGACTGACTATTGTTACTAGACAGGCGAACGTCATTTGACAGGCGATAGTTACTGACAGATGATAGTCAGTTGACAGATGATAGTTACTGACAGACGAGAGTTACTGACAGATTATAGTTACTGACAAACGATAGTTATTGACAGACGATAGTTAATGGCAGACGATAGTTACTGACAGACGAAAGTTACTGATAGACTATAGTCAATGACAGACGATAGTCACTGACAGACTAGCAATGACAAACTAGGAAACGTAAAATTGCCTAGAAACTTACAAACAGCCCATAAATGCTGGTTTTGTATTGACCAATGGGCGTTCCAAGGGTAATGTGGTCAATATCACGCTGACCACCATCACTGTCCACTAATTTTAGGCTGGGTCGACGTGCGAGCCCATGCCATTTGTAAAACCTCACCTCGAAGCGGATTCGAACCCATGACCACCCGGCCGGCAGACAAGCCCACCTACTACGCCAATGCTGCTCTCCCGTGTTATATTAACTAATTCAATGCCGAAGGATAATATATCGCATTGTGACCTGCCATTTGGACAGAAGGACGATATATCGCCTTATTAGGGACATCGTATTATATTTATCGTTTCGTTATGCCTTTCGTAGTTTCAGTGCTCAGTGAACGGAAAGTTGCATTATAATACTTGTTCATTTGATTGTGTACTACGTTTTTTCACACCTATTTTTAAGTTTGGCACTGGCTCGGTTAAATTCAGTTGCATGTCCAGTGCAGGATTTTGCAATCAACCCCAGCCATTGTTGGATATTTGTGTTGCACTAGGCAGTTTGAATTCAGTAGTTTGCCATTGCTTTCTGAACGGCTGACCAACATACACATAAAATCAACGCAAAGCGACCTGCTTCTAAATCGCCCACGGATGATTTCGAAATTCCCACTTGGTATGGCGATGAATTTGGAAAAGAAAGTTCACTATCCCCTAAACTACAGCGCCGATTCGATGCTATAATATTGGCACACCATATATGGTTTATGGTGCTGCGTTCAGCTGGCTATTGTGATCAGTTACAAATTGCAACCATACCAAAGTTTTCTTACTGATTATCGTAGCATGCAACTACATGAACACGCCATATTGAAATATCGCAAAACGGCTTTTAACAAAACATTATGCTGGTTTCAGCGGTGTTAAATGTAATTCCAACCTGGTGAGTATGGTGATTGTATATGCTCTAGACATATGGTGAATACAGGCAGAAGAAAGAAGAGATTATACCATCAGAAGTTAATCTGAAAGATAAAATTCAAACATGTACAAATAGGGAGAAAGTTGCCTGGGCAGGCAATCATCTCGGCGTTTTTTGAAGAAAAGAAAGTTAGTATGGAAAGTTAGTATGGACTACTAGATAAAACCGATTACATACAGATGTCACAGGACCTCAAGAAGCCTACACAGATGCCACCGAAGAACTAAACCAGATGTACTAAAAGAAGAAATTATAGAAGCCATCAGATTAGCCCCATTGAACAAATCACCGGGACAAGATGAAATACCAAATGAACTAATTAAAGCAGCAAGAGAAGCAGGAACAGCATGGCTACATAGACTATTCAACCATGTTTGGGTAGAACAACAGACACCACGAGACTGGGGAAACGCCATAATTATCCCAATTTGGAAAAACAAAGGCAGCAAAAGAGGTTGCACACAATACAGAGGCACTTCACTGTTGAGTCACACTGGGAAAATATTTTGCAAAATTCTTGAGAAAAGATTACGAACTACTATAGAACCCCAGCTAAGCGAAACACAACTTGGATTTAGGAAAAACAAAGGATGCACAGATGCCATTTTTGCTCTTAGACAACTTATAGAAAAATCAATCGAATTCAATGAAACACTCTACTTAGCCTTTGTCGACCAAGAAAAGGCATTTGATAGAGTAGATAGAAACAAGTTGTGGGAAATCCTTAAACCATATGGAGTGAGTACACATCTAACAAACCTATGTAGAGCTTATATAACAACAGTGAATGCATAGTGAGAGCAACTGGAGGACACTCAGAACCCTTCACCATAAGATCTGGAGTACGACAAGGTTGTGTCCTGTCCCCTCTCTTGTTCATAACATATATAGACAACATATGTAAAGAAACCAGCCAAACAGAGACCGCAAGAATACCGCATGACGAGAACACAGAAGAAGAACCATCTGCATATCTAACCATTAGAGAACTCCTGTTTGCGGACGACCAAGCACTAATAGCAAAATCAGAAGCTGAATTACAAGACCACATGAATAGTCTAAACGAAATGTGTAGGGAACATAACATGAAAATTAGCACAAGCAAAACAGAGGTAATGACTATAACTAAAGAAGAAAAACAACAACAATTCACCTAAACGAACATCCCTTGAAACAAGTAAAGAGTTTCAAGTACCTAGGAAGTATAATATCATCAAATGGCAGATCAGAAGACGAGATCGAAAATAGATGCAATAAGGCAAACCAACTCATTGGACAAATGGCACCAATACTATAGAACAACCATGTATCAATAACTACTAAGAAAGCACTTTACAACACAATCTTCCTACCACTTTTATGCTACCAATGCCAAACCTGGACAATGACAGAAAAAGAGAAAAGAAAAATCACAACAACAGAAATGAGATTCCTGAGAAGAATACTCAACGTATCAAGAAGAGATAAGATCAGAAATGAAGAAATCAGGACTAAAGTGGGGGTTATAGCAGCACTAGATTTTATTAGAAGGCAGCAAGTCAAATGGTATGGCCATGCAAGTAGGTTACCAGTCAACAGCATACCACAACAAGCAATGATGTACAGACCAGATGGAAACAGAGGAAGAGGCCGACCACGTAAACGTTGGACGGAGGGAATAGCAGAGTCCATGGGAATATCGATACATGAAGCCCATAATTGGGCACTCTCACGATGTTTATACTTCACCTCGACACCGCAAGGTACAAGAGGAACATGATGAGATAAGATGAGAAAGTTAGTTGCGTACCCTTTACAGGACGTAGCGTCAACTCCAGAATTCATGGCTGCTTGTGATTCCTGCGTAAGTTTAATTTTAATAGTTTGAGTTGCCATTGCTTTCTGGAGGACCGGCACTCATACCAATGAATGGAAATCAACGCAAGGTGGCCTGCTTCCAAATCGCTCGTAGCTACGTTTCGAACGCGGTATGCAGGGATTACGAATTGCTTTCGTAACCCCTTCGCCAGAGAACCGGATTTTTTTTAAAGGTGACAATTTAAAAAAAAAAAACGCTCAGTTGGGAAACGGGTCAGAATGAAAAAGCAGCCAAACAATATTATTTACAGAGTGACAAACTGGGCAAACCGATCCACCTTAAAGTAGGTAATTAATTTTAATAAGTCATGATACAACGGCCGGTGCCAAGGATTTACGAATGCACTTCCAATCCCGCATACCACGTTCGACACACAGCTACCAGCGATTTTGAAGCAGGTCGCCTTGCGCTGATTTTTATACAATGTTATGAGCGCCGGTCTTTCAAAAAGTAATGGCAAACTATTGAATGTAAACATGCCAAGAAATTACACAGTCCTAAAAATGATGGGGTTGACTGCGATGCCATGTAAAGTATATGCAGCTAACGTACTGCAACCATGCATACTGATCATCAATAGTGACGTGACATGTTGGAGACTCATTTGAGTCAACCGTTAATGTGGTGATAACATTCAATGATAATTATGGTTATGATAATGACGTGTACAATAACAACGGGAGATGTCATGAAGATTCGAGTACGCGCCGTAGCTTAGAGGTAATGAACGCGTTTCACAATATCACGCCATACTGAGCTGAGGGTTCGAAATCAGCTGCGGGCGATTCGGAAGTAGACCGATTTCGATAGTATGAGGCATCGGCCGTTCAGAAGGCAATGGCAAACTACTGAACCAACATTGTCTAGCAAATCACAAACAGCCAATAAATGCTGGGGTTGATTGCAATGTTCTGTAAAGGACATGCGATTAGCTTTAAACTCGACTGTGTGTGAAGGTCGAAACCTTGCCTGGTGTGAACATATCAGACGTGATAACACACTCTCAGGGGTCATCCTGCAGGCAACTGTCGAGGACTGGTTGATGGTGAACCCTTCGGGAGGCTGTATTTTAACTGTAAACTGCGATAGAATTGGGTTCGGGTCGTCTGAGCCCTGAAAGGGGCTTGCGTCTATGGGAACAAGGTTTGTGTGGAGAATGTCTTAACCTGATGCCACGCAGTCTATGTTGCCGATCTCTCAAGCGGAGATGAGTAAATCGGAGAAAACCCTGCACTTATAAAATTAAAGAGTGGACTGAAAGTAGTATTCCTACACATGTGGGAGTTGCTGAAGAGCAGAGAGCAGAGGAGGACATTACTGATGCTTCATTGACAACACAATTGCAACACACGTTCAGCGTTACGAAATAAGATAAGAAGAAGAAGAAGAAGAAGAAGAAGAAGAAGAAGAAGAAGAAGAAGAAGAAGAAGAAGATGATGATGATGGTGATGATGATGGGGATGATTTGCCTGTGATATAACCGAATAAATAACATGTTTGCATATCCTTTACAGGACATCGTTGTCAACATCAGCATCTTTCAGCTGATTGTTGATTTCTTGGCAAGATTACGCTCAGTAGTCTGCCATTGCTTTCTGAGCGAACGGCTCACATACCCCGTAAGTTACCGACGGCCGATTCTCGCCGTCATCACGTTACTCACGAGAGTATACGGGATTACGGAGAAAGTTGCTAACGCCTAGGCCAGGGAGACCGGCTATATAACCGAATACAGTAATTAATTAATATCTTGCCATGCTAACTTTCACAACAGCTGAGGGGACAATGTGTCATAACAGATTCAGATAGCAATAATACAGCATTTTTCTTGGAGTTCATGCAGTCTTACATTCGTACTCCGAACAATTAGTCATTGTGGACAGAAGTCTCTGAGATAAGGTACGTTAGAGTATCAACTGCCCGAAACAGCTATCAAATATAGGAAACAACTTATCAACTGCCAGAAACAGGTATCAAATGTAGGAAGCCTTGTATCAATTGCCAGAAACAGCTATCACATATAGAAAACAGTTTATCAACTGCCAGAGACAGGTATCAAATGAAGGAAACAGTTTATTAACTGCCAGAAACAGCTATCAAATGTAGGACATAGTTTATCAACTGCCAGAAACAGGTATCAAATGTAGGAAATAGTCTATCAACTGCCAGAAACTCATAAAATTGCATATCGTTTGCAGGACTTTGCGATCAACCGCAACTCCAGTTTGATTTACTAAGCAATTATACGTTCAGTAATTTGCCATTACTTTCTGAAAGGGAAGTCACTTTTGACGTCCCAACTGACTGACCGGTGTAGGGAACGATCCAGGCTACCCGTTAGCACTGGAAGTTTAAGGGCGTGACCATTAGGCCACGTTGATCTCTGCTGCCCGAAACAGCCTGTGCTTATTTCATAAATAAACTCCAAGTGGACTATTTAAAAAAAAAACTTGCTGGATTATAAGTAAAATGTATGCCACGGTGACAACAACAATATTCTTTTATTCAATTTCAACCATGATTCTTGAATTCCTAACATCCAAGCAGAAGTTAAAATACAAATATTTCTAATGTCTGGGAGAACGGGAGGAGTTGAGGAAATAATACCTAGGGCAGCTCCGTTGTTCACTTCACGTTGGTGCCGTCACTAAAGTTTTTTATACTGCCAAAAATGAAGCCCGTGTGAATGGCGCGAATAAGACATTCTGTCAGGAAATTGTTGAAAGATAGCGCCCGCGGTTCTAGGCCGTAAAATTTGTACACACTGGCGGACATCTGAATTGCTCCTCGTCTGACTTTCTAAGGCAGTGGTTCTCAATCTTTTTTTGGCCCGTGCCCCCCTTCACCATATTTTCAGAACGTTATCCCCTCCCCCACTTTCGTATTTCTTACCTAAAAATTTGGCCCGTGCCCCCCTTTCGTATTTCCTACCTAAAAATCCCGCCCCTGCCCCTACACAGTATACGTAATAATGGAAGCTAAATGTAATAGCACATACTCCCCCCACCCCTGGAAACCCTAAAGTTCCCCCCTGGGGGGGGGGGGGATTCCCCACCGGTTGAGAACCACTGTTCTAAGGTAACTGGCTTTTTTACTTGCAGGAAGAGATCTTTTTCATTGAAGAGGAGGGGCATAGAAAAAGGATTTTGTCGACAGTACAGAAATATGTTTCGCTGCAACATCATTGTGCAGTTTGGAATGTTAAAGCATACATATGAGTGTTGGTGTAATTATTAGGAGGTTACGCCGACAGTGTCAAGAGCGTGGTAGGACGAGGATTCGATACCATAGCTATGGAAGGAAACGACTATCCACAGGAGGGAATAACTGGTCACGGGAGGGAAAAATAGGCCCGGGAGAGGAAAATAGGCCCGGGAGGGAAGGATTGACGACGGGAGGGAAGGACTGGTACGACGGGAGGGAAGGGACTGGTCAAGGGGGGGGAGATTGACCAGGGAGGGAAGGACTGGTCACGGGGGGGGGAGGGAGATTAGCCCGGGAGGGAAGGACTAGTCACGGGGGGGGGGGGAGAGACTGGTCACGGGGGTGGGGTGGGATAAAATCGGCCCGGGAGGGAAGGACTGGTCACGGGGGAGGGGGGTGGGAGATTGGCCCGGGAGGGAAGGACTGGTCACGGGAGGGGAAGACTGGTCACGGGGGGGGGGGAGATTGGCCCGGGAGGGAAGGATCTGACCACGGAGGGAAGGACTGGTCACGGGGGGGGGGGGGGAGATTGGCCCGGGAGGGAAGGACTGGCCACGGGGGGGGGGAAGATTGGCCCGGGAGGGAAGGACTGGTCACGGGGGGGGGAGATTAGCCCGGGAGGAAGGACTAGTCACGGGGGGGGGGTTAAAATTGGCCTGGGAGGGAAGGACTGGTCACGGGGGGGGGGGGGGGGAGATTGGCCCGGGAGGAAGGACTGGTCACGGGAGGGGAAGACTGGTCACGGGGGGGGAAGATTGGCCCGGGAGGGAAGGACTGACCACGGGAGGGAAGGACTGGTCACGGGGGGGGGGGGGGGAGATTGGCCCGGGAGGGAAGGACTGACCACGGGAGGGAATGACCTAGAAATCCGTATAAATGTAAAAGATCTGCCTAGATACGGATTGGAACGCATGAGAACCTGACCGGCAGGCAAGGATCTAGTCACTATGCCATCGAGACTTTCTTCTGCAGTGTTCGCCGATTACGCGTGTTTTCTGGAGGGTTTTAGTGTAGTCGTTATATCAATGAATGTATGACAGCGTCATACAAAGATCCTGGCGGTATGTTTCTGTAACAGCGTAAAACAAGGTGTGTTACTAGCGATGATACTACAGGACAGCTGCATTATTCTGTCATCTGATACAGCTGTAACCGACAGAAACAACCCCCAAACATCAGTACACAGCAGAGATACACCTGACTTCACCCGGACCAACTATCTCCTAACACCGTTTACCGTTTGTTCCCGTGGAACATACAACACGCAAGCCGTACTCTACAGTAAGACGATTAGGAATAATAAACGCCGTTACGCCGTATAATGCAACAAATTATCTGCAGATATGCAAGTCTGCTCTGTGAAAACACGCATCGTTTGTTGAATTCTGAATTTCAAATACAAATCCACGGTAAAGGGCTTGATGTTATCTATATGTTTAACGCTTTAGGACTTCTGTTTATTTGAAAACGTGATTTACATGTCTAGCCCGTCCCATCTTTGATAGATGGGTTCAAGTTGGGCTATAATAATAGTATTGCTGGAATATTCACCATGGGAACTCTTCCGTGGCTTTTCAGGAGGGGGGAATAAGCACGCGTGGGAATGTCTCGAGTGCAGTGATGACGATTCTTAAATTTATGATTCAGTAATGCATATATGGATTTTAAAAAGGCTTATGATAGTGTCCATAGGAATAGTCTATGGAATGTTATGCAGGAATTTGGAATACCAAGGAAGTTAATTAACATGACCAAACTATGCATGGAAGATACTTATAATATAGTAACATATAAAGGCAGGAAATCAGACCCCTTCCAAATAACATCTGGCTTGAAACAGGGTGATGCACTATCGCCGCTACTCTTCAATCTGGCTCTAGAGAAAGTTGTAAGGAAGGTAAAGGAGGAATGTGATATTGGAGGAACATCCAAGCTGCTTGGTTATGCAGATGATATAGATATTATAGGGCAAAGTGAACAAAAGACATTAGAAATATTGACTCACTTAAAGGAAAAAGCCCAACAGATGGGGCTGGTTATCAACCAAGATAAGACAGAATATATGGTAATTTCAAGAGACGGAATGGCTAAAAACTCTGGCCACATACAAATAGATAATATGACCATTAAAAGAACGGAAACATACAAATACCTGGGTACAATCTTCAACTGCTCCAACATCATAAGGGAAGAAATACAAACTAGAATCAACTCTGGAAATAAGATATACTATGCACTACAACATCTACTAAAATCAAAGGCGCTATCTCGTAACACCAAAATCACAATATACAAAACACTGATCAGACCAGTTGTGCTGTATGGCTCTGAAACCTGGAGTACAACGAAAGGAGACGAAGCCTTGTTACAAACCTTTGAGAACAAAATTTTAAGACGCATCTTTGGACCCATTAGGGATACACAAAGTGGAGAGTGGAAAAGAAGAAGTAACAAAGACATTTATGATTTGTTTAAGTCCCCGCTAATCACTGGTATCATGAAGGCTAATAGACTACAATGGCTGGGGCATATAGAAAGAATGGAAGATAATAGGGAAACAAAACTCGCTTACACTCAGGAAATAAATGACCGTAGACCCCGAGGTAGACCAAGAAGGCGGTGGAGAGATAATATACATACAGACCTACAAGCACTTGGAATCAACGACTGGCAAGAGAAGGTCCACCAGAGAGACGAATGGAGACAGATTGTATTTGCAGCAAAGAACCTCAATGGCTCGGAATGCTGAAGAAGAAGAAGAAGAAGAAGAAGAAGAAGAAGAAGAAGAAGTAATGCATATACAATCATGTTGCATGTAGAGATAGAGGCATACATTTAAAAACATACGTGCGGGTGGATGTCCATACTTCTTACCAATCTTCCTACCAACTCCATGCTACCAATGCCAAACCTGGACAATGACAGAAAAAGAGAACCGACAAATCACAACAACAGAAATGCGAATCCTGAGAAGAATACTCAATGTATCAAGAAGAGATTAGATCAGAAATGAAGAAATCAGGACTAAAGTGGGGGTTATAGCGGCGCTAGATTTTATTAGAAGGCAACAAGTCAAATGGTATGGCTATGCAACTAACAGTATACAACAAGCAATGATGTACAGACAAGATGGAAGCAGAGGAAGAGGCCAACCACGTAAACGATGGACGGAGGGAATAACAGAGTCCATGGCAATCTCGATACATGAAGCCCATAAGCGGGCACTCTCCCGATGTTTATACTTCACCTCGACACCGCAAGGTACAAGAGGGAAAGATGAGATGAGATGATGAGTATGTCCATACACTCTTACATATAAGGAAATATACTGTACACACAAGCACACACATTTTTATACAGCAGTACCCGTATACATAATTCCATAGATCCTGCCAATTTGCCACAGCCACGGAGGAACATGTTCCCTCCCCAATAGTGTTAACTGTACGATTTCTGCCAACCTCATGTGGATCTAACATTAATTTGTATCACAAATGACACTTGACAATTTGACAATTGGACTTGGACGATTTGACTCAACAATAGATGACCAAACATCAACAATGGAAGATACTTGACATAGTTGCACATAAAATTCACAAGAGCTGTAGTCAACAAAGGTTGAACCAGACATTCACTATGAATTGTTCTCACCACAGATGGACAAGACACTCACAATGAAATGGTCTCACAATAGCTGGACAAGACATTCACAATTAACTGTTCCCACAACAAAGGGACAGAACACTCACAATGGAATAGCCTCAACAACAGCTTTTGACCTCCCTTTCCATTATTCGGGACTGATGGGGTCCAGTGAAGACCCAGGTTCCACATTATATCTCATACACTTCGAATTATAAATATAAATATATGTATGAATATACGTACGTGACAACACCCAGATTCCTCCCCAAACAACCCACAGAATCCCAACCCAAAAAAGAATGACATCTCTCCTCTAACTCACAGTTCACACACATCTCCAAAAAACTTCTCCTTCACTACTAACTGATCTAATAGAAGTATTATTTCTTCATTGTTCCCTGAGGAAAAGGAAGTCACAAGTACTGGGCAATACATAATAACTACTGTTATGGTCCGTGATAATCCTGAAGCCACCAGTAGCGATGTTAGGTAAGGTCCCATGTAGTAGACACCTGATGTAATCTCCCACACACAAGTAACTCTCCTCCGGTGAAGCAATCTCTGAAGAAATAAGTTCAGACAGGAACCCTGGTAATGACTAGACTGACTGTGAAGCTGACACCTGGGGTCAATCAATAAGGTGAGTTCCACTCCTCCTGCTATGGGAAGGTAAAGCTCCGTTTGTGTAGATCACAAAGTTCTGAAGACCACCCAGTTATTATGGATAGAGATCCAGAATTCCACAGTATTCTACAACAACAGTCCATCACACCAACAGTTCAAAATGGGATTAAATCCAAGCTAGGTATTTCTGGACTACACCTATTGTCCAAGCTGCAAATTGGGATACAGGTTGACACTCCTTGTTCCTGAATAACCCACAGATATAAATTGGGCTGAGATAAACAAGTTCTGAGAAACACCAGCACTTTGGACTCCAGAACAAGGTGAGAGTTCCATGGGGACACAGTGGTACTTCCATGGGCGTGTTTGAGACAAACTGAAGTCAGGAGATTCTGTAAATAATAACGCATCATTTTCCTCTCGGTTGACTCGGTACGAGCCTCTATTGAAGATTGTGGCTGGTCGATCAGCCTATAGATTCTGTATAGGTCCCTGGAGTTCTCTAAGGAGTCAAGGTTTGAGTCAGGGACTCCCGGTTGGGTGTCCTGTATAAAAAAGGGCCTCTCCCTCCATTCCCTTCCTCTGTTGATACAAACAAACAAAAGACTTTGTATACATTTGTATGAAAATCAATTGTCATAAACAACAAACATAGAGGAAAGTTCAGGAAAATGGGGAGAAGAGAAAATAGGATGCTGTTCAAGCATCAATCCCCTCATATTGGTGATGGAGTGTATTCCACTCAGATGGCAGTGGGCGATATAGTTTCAATATTCACCCCATATTGGTGATAGACACTGAGATCTCTTGTAGAGTTGGGGACATCATTACACAATCAACAGCATGCTAAGGTACCTGTATAGATAGAATTTTCACCAGACTCAGACCACAAGAGACTTGGGCGTTATGAGACAGACATCATAAGTCACTCTTCATGAGACAGGCAGCTTAAGACTGCATGATGAGACAGACACCCTGAGACAAGTATCATGAGGTAGATTTCCTGAGACAGACCTGCTGAATTAACATCCTGAGGCAGATATGAGACAGATGGGAGACAGGCATCCTTTGCAACTGCAATAGGCAATATGTAATATAATGTGACATATGGCAACTCTACATTGAATAAACCCATGGGGGTATTAAGTTACATGGCTGTCTCATCTCATCCACACTCACACTGCACTGCCAATCCTCCCCTCTCTCAGACTAGACTCAATTCACAAGTGCTATCTTACATCACCAACACATCATTCGCTCCATCCCTACTGGGTACCATTAGTATATTTTCCACAGCAGGTGAGGCAATGATCATAATCAGTATTCACATGTGAAACAATACACACATGAAAAACATGTTATTATCCCTGAAACATGTCCGAAGCCACCAGATCTATATTCAACAAATATAGCCAAGGTTCAAACATATATTTTCCTTTACTGAAAGCAGTTCGAAAACTAATCAATGTTGCAAAAAAACCAAGTGCCTCATTCAGAGATAAAGTGCATTCAAGGCAAATCCCTAAGAGGGCCTTTGGCAATTCTCATGAACGAAAAATAGCCACCAGCAAATCACTGAAATAGTGTTGTTCTGGCGGAAAAGCGTGTCCTGCAAACATATGAATATAATAAGGCGTCTTTCGTTTCATTGGAGATGGTACTCCTAAAACACACATTTAACTCCTTCAAATAGTCTCAGCATTTACAGGGGAAAAGATTACATGTTACATCACACATTCTGACCACAGAGGTGATAAGACGTAGACTCTCAATAGGATTACTACAGTCAATCAAGAGTGTGCGATGATATGCACTCACAGGGAAGTACTATGAAGCATAATAATGCAGTTAGGCTCTGAGAGTAATATACAGACATCAGGCATACCGCAGAATTTCCATAGCATATGAATGGTAGGCACAGTCAGGAAGTATCAGTGGTTTTCACACGCCAGCCTTACAAGAATCACATTCAGCAAAAACATCTTCAATGAAGCATTCATTTAATTTTTACATTTCTCATACCAATACCCTGTTATTCTTCTACTTCCCTAGGCATAGCCACAACATTTTAAAAATGATTTAAGGCGTACCTGAGACAGAGGAAATTACTTAGGGCGGAAAATAGCGCCACATCTTGTAAACACGACCGGTCCCGATGGATTCCAAACTACAACTCTTAGGCTATGGGTCCTGCCTGACCCATAAAGATAACATTTCTTGCCTAGCCTCGCATTAACCAATCAAATAATAGCTTGCACCTTTTGTATACCCCGCTCAGTTCTCGGACATTCTATCTAAAAATAACTTTGCTATCAGGAGGAACTCCGTTGATAAATATAAAGTATTTGAGAAATGTATTAGGGACTGGGAATGTGGATGAATGACACTATTATGTGACAAATACACAGAAGTGAGATGCCCCTATAGTTGTTGCAGTCGCTCCGATCGCCCTTGTTCTTGTACAGTGTTATGATGCTTGAATCTTTGAAATCCTGTGAGACTTGTCCTTCTCGCCAGCATAGCTCTATTAGTTGGCGGATCTGTAGAGTGAGTGTGTCTTGCCCACTCTTGATAAACTCTATTGGAATCCCATCCTTACCTGGAGCCTTGCTAGATGCAAGGTCATATATAGCACACTTAACTTCTGTTATGTTGGGAAGTGTGTCCAGGTGGTCAAGAGTTGGTAAGGTAAGTAGTGAGGCGTTGAGGGCCTCATCTGCTAGTTTGGTCTCACTTGAGTAAAGCTCTAAATAGTGCTCTACCCATCTATCCATCTGCTGTT
This sequence comes from Cepaea nemoralis, assembly GCA_014155875.1. NCBI lineage: Eukaryota > Metazoa > Mollusca > Gastropoda > Stylommatophora > Helicidae > Cepaea > Cepaea nemoralis. The sequence continues at coordinate 164,857 of JACEFZ010028061.1, forward strand.
TCTTATCAGTGATGATTTCTCCAGTAAGGTTTTCAGTAGTGCACTTCTTGTGATCATTGGCCAAAGGCTTTCTCTATCCCTTCATACATAATTCTGATGTTTCCCTTATCATTTGCGTTTTGAATGGACTCACATAACTTGATATAATAGTCATTTGCAAACTGCCTGGCAGCCTTTTGCACATCCTTCCTAGCTTGCTTCAGCTCAATTAGAGTGTTACGCGTTGTTCTTTCCTTGTTTCTTAAGACAGCTATCTTCTTCTTATTAATCAAGGGCTGCAGTGTCTGACTGTTTGCCGCAAACCAGTCCTGCCTCTTGTGATCCACAGTGCCGTAAACCCCTACCACAGTTTTATAAAGAGTTTCCTTAAGTTGACCCCACTTTTCACTTACTGTACAATTTTCTGATGTATCAGTGAAAGCGTCTTCAAGTTGTTGTTGAAACTCAAAACACTTTTCATAATCGTGAGTGTTAATAATATTAATCATGGGGCTAAATTTATGTTTAGCTGTGTAGATTCTCTTTTGTCTCAGGCTAACCCTTGCAACAACCATCCGTATCACATTCAGCACTGTGGTAACTTCGAGTCAATGATATATGGTTCAGATGTTGTCTCCGTGTGATGATGAAGTCCAGCTGATGCCAATGACCGGTCTTGGATGTTTCCATGTGACCTTATGCAGCTCTTTTGTTTTAAAAAGCGAGTTTGTAATACACAGGTCATATCTGGTGCAATGCTCCAGCAGCCTTTGCCCATTTCCATTCATGCGACCGATGTTGTATTTTCCTAAGGCACACTGGCAATGAACTCGAGTCCTTGCCCACACGAGCATTGAAATCACCGAAGCATATAAATGTAGTCAGATGTTGGAGCTGCCTTGATCACAGAGCCTAACTCCTCCTAGAACGAATCTTCACCTCATCAGAGAAACGAGTGTCGGTGCATATGCAGTAATAATGGTGGGAAAACCACAAGAGGTTGTCAAGCGCAGGGATAATATTCTTTCATTACCTCCAGCAGGAATGTCAATCATTCCCAATAGCGAATTCTTCACTGCAAAGCCCACACCATGTTGCCTTTTTTCTGCCTGCCCTCTACCCTTCCAAAAAAGGTGCAATTGTTTTCCCTGAGAGACCCTTCCTCAGCGAGGCGAGTTTCCTGCAGGCCAGCAATATCAATGTTAATTCGACTGAGTTCAGCATCCTGTAAATGTTACCTCTCGCTTTGATTCCGAGACCGGTTAAGACCAGGGATGGAGTTATTACCTCTCCATATCACAAAGACTTGGCTGAAATATAGAGACCAAGTGTTGCCCTTGCAGCATGATCCCTCTCTCGGCCTGCCTAGTTCACTCCAGAGGAAAGGTAACACGTATACCTCTGGAACAAGACAAGCTGCATAAGCTGCCGGATCAACAAGGCAATGCTCTAACTGTCCGCATGTCGGAGCTTCGATCATAGACCAACTGCTAACCAAGGCTTAGGGCCTGGTCTGCCGTGCCATGACAATTTGTCTTTAGGTTGCATTTCCTCGCACCAGGATAAGGCTTGTACCCTCTCAGTTGCGCTCTTCCACCCGAAGCCGTTGGCAGAATGTGGGGTGTCGGGTTTGGTATGTGCCGGCCAACATTTGGCGCTAACAGAAAGCAGGTAGTACCGTCTACTGTCATACGGTAGCTCAGTCATAATCAGTCTATAGGCATATTAGGCTTGTGGTAAGTATGTGAGTAAGTAAACGACCTCATTTACACGTCTGAAGGAATACAGGGCTTGTGGTAAGTGTGTTAGTAAGTGAAGGAAACGATTTACAAGTATCAAGGCATAGTGGGCTTGTGTTAAGTGTGTTAGCATGTAAAGTACCCCCATATACAAGTCACAAGGCACACTGGACGTGTGGTAAATGTGTCAGCAAGTAAATGAACCCATTTACACTTCCCAAGACAAACTGGGCTTGTGGTAAGTGTGTCAGTAAGTAAAGGACCCCATTTACACGTCTTAACAAGCACTGTGTATATCGTGCTAGACCCATAATTGTACAGCCCATTGGAGGCTAGACTGACGATGTGGTCTGTATCACCTCAGTCTCATTTAATCCTAGAACATTTCCTGGTGACAGTTTTAGGCTGCCTCGACCTGGGAGTCCAGGTCAATTGTAAAGATCCTACCTCAATTTCTGTGAACACATGGTGACCAAGTTGGCAGACAAGCGTGCTAGCCAATCCCCATCAGTCTAAAATAAATATGGGTTTAACACCATATACTCAACACTTCTCACGGCGTGAAAAGATTATGTACTTTTCGTAACTACCTACTTGACAACGCGGGATTACTTTCTAACTCAGTCCTATACAAACATATTCTCTACATGTTGAGTTGAGTTAAATAAGATAAATATTTTCCCAAACAACGTTATCTTAAAATCTTAAGGGAGTGTTTTAAAACCTCATCTCAAACGCGACCTTCAATTTCAATCTGGCTATCATCATCAACAACAAATGCCCTGCCAGCCGGCGTAGGATTTCATCTTTCTCCACAGATCTAGTTCTTTGGTGTTCTTGATCAACTAAGCTGATAGTATTCCTCCACGACACCATCTCAATCCATCCAGCATCATTTCTCTTGGTCGACCTCTGCCTCTCTTCCCATTGATATTTCCAGTTGTCAAGTTAGTTAGTTAGTTAGTCGCGGTTCCAACTTCACAGCGACGGGTTGTCCCCATTATGCTCCGTTCCTGTGCCAGCGAATATCACATAAAATGCTCCCCACTGCCCAATGTGAAAAGTGGAAAAGACAGGAGTCTCGACAAACAACAGCCCGCACAGATACATTGTGCATAATGCCGCCGCCAGAATGTCAACACAATAGTCCCCCACGAAACATCCAGTTTATCTCTGATGGAATCGGCAGTCATTTTCCCATCTGGATGTTTCCTAGATGTTCACCCACACAGTCCACGACAATACAGTTCATCGTCGATGGCAGTGGCAGTCAACCAGAAGCCCAGCAGCCACGCATTTCTGCATAAGGCAAAAACCGGTCAACTCTGGGACATAGCCAGCTGCCATCGCTCCGAACATGCAGTCACATTCCAAAACACCTCGGGCAGATTCAAAAGCATTTCACACGAAACTCACAGCTCACAGTGTCGCACCACGCACTCACTCAGTAGCAAGGCGGCGGAACCATAGCCTCCTTAGTCGCCTCTTACGACATGCATGGTAGGCTACAGTGTTGCTATTCTTTGCTTCCCTTATGGGCCCCGGCAACACACCAGTTGTCAAGATGTTCGCCAATGCATCTCTTCTCAACACATGACCAAAGAAAGCTGTTTGTCTCTTTCTTATTGTTGTATATAATACTTTAGTTTCATTGGCCTCTTTCAGGCAATTGTTGCTAGTAACCCTGGCAGTCCAAGGAATTCCCAAATTCTTCTCAGGAACCATATCTGGCCACTAAGGTTAAATAGTATATTTTTTTAAGTTAAGAAGAGTAACTTTTGTAAGTGTTTTTGATTATCATAGCCGGCGGGGTGGCTCACGGGGAAGTGAGGAGAGTCGAGGAATTGACGCAGTCGCGGGCGGTGTTTAACAGAGCGCTTTGTGTTGATTTCTATTATAAGAGGCGTTAATCGTTCAGATAGCTATGACAAACTACTGAATTAAACATTATCTAGTAAATCACACACAGCCAATAAATGCCGAGATTGAGCAAACGTACTGTAACAAGACACACAACTAACTTGAATGTTTAATTACGCTTCAAAATCGTCGTCTCTTTAATATTATTTAGGGAGGGTTAAGGTGCATTAAGATTGAATTACCTTGCTACATGAAGAAGACCTGATCATTCGGGGCCACATCGATTGACGGATGTCAGTCGTGGCGATCGGGCAAGTTTTGAGCTACAGCATACAATGGGTGACGTTGTGATATTCTAGTATGATAATTGGTCGCGTCCAGCGTGAGTTGCATGGTCAGTGGTTGCATACCCGCCTCACACACCAGTGATTCGGAGTTCGATACCGGGTCCAGTCAGGGATATGCACAACTAACGAGCTCATATTAGAGCGACACTCGAGCCTAGTGCTTCCAATCTGACGTGGACAAGGCTTAAGATTCGTGCCGGAATACGATCAGCGTTGCCAGTAGTGGAATGTGCTCAATCTATAAACCTCAAATCCCGAAACAACCAAATAAATCAACTAAATAATGATCTGTATGACAACAAGCATTGCAGTATTTACGAGTTAATGATGATTGATTCAAATATTGTCTTCGTGTGATGAAGAGGTCCAGCTGGTGCCAATGCCGGGATAGTGGAACTGCCTTGAAAACAAAGTCTAATTCCTCATAGAAGGAATCCTTCGCATCGTCAGAGGAAGCCAGTGTCGGTGCTAATGCAATGATATTGGTGGCAAAACACAAGAGGTTGTCAAGCGCAGAGATAACTGTCTTTCATTACCTCCAGCTGGAAACTCAATCATTCCCAGTAGTTAGTTCTTCACTGCAAAGCCAACTCCATGTAGACGTTTCTTATCCTGAAAACTACACTTCCACACACACAAAAATGGTGCAATGGTTTCCCCTTCGCTATGCGTCCACCGAGAGGCGAATCTCCTGCACTCCTGTTATATCAATGTTAAGACGGTTGCGTTCGGCATCATTCACAGTGTTTATACATATATTGGTCACTACTTCTATTTTTTTTTTTTAAAGTTAGTTCTGTTCAAACGATCTATGGATATACCGCATTACAAGGCACAAAAGCTAAATCAAAAGTTGCCATGGGACATAACTACCAAACATTTGTTTTAAGTGACATTACTCAAAGAAATATACATATACATATTTTAATTTAAATAATGCAAAATTTCGGTATAAACTTTCTTTAATTTTTATTTACAATAACAAACGTTACATTTTGTAAATTATAAGAGAAAAATTTTAAACTATCTTCTAAGATCACATAATTATTATTGCTTGGTTTTGTATATCTCAAAATTGTACAACCTACTGCTGTGTTTCGTCTGGATAGTACATTATGTATTTAATCACTCTAATAAATATCGGAATAGCCTGCTGGTTACAATAATAATTTTTGTCCGGTCTGTAAAAGGCCAAAATTCATTAAAATTAGATTTCACCCGGGTCAAACAGTTGGACTGGAATGTTGACTTTTCGTCCATGACTTAGACAAGCAAATTACAAGTACCTCTGAAGTAGGAGTGGGTTCGCTTGATGGCGAATGACACATTAAATAGGGAAGCTAATCCATATGCAAAGATCATGTCAGTGCATTAGAAGCACTAGCACGTGGCTCAAAGCAAACACATGCATATAAAAACAAACAAAAAACAGATACAGGCTATATGAAATATATGGGATTACGTTTGCATGCGGCTCGGAAAAGCACATACAGAAACATGGCATTCAATGAAAAAAGAAAACAAATCACAGACAAGCTACATAGGTACACATATAAGACGTCAACATATTTGGAAGAAGCACAGTCGTATACACATTCAGCATCCCTAATATATAATATTTAGCTAAGTGCTGTATCCTCACAACAGACAAACACAGATATAAACAAACACATAAGACATTTCATCTTCAGCAACACAATGCAAAGTATACAACACTAAAACACTAATACGAGATAAGAAACAAGGAGCACTAGTACGTCAAGACTTATACACAAAACTATTAGCATTAAGAATAAACTAATTAGGACACGTCATCAATCATCACGAATAACATTCTCTAGTATTAAACTACAATTAACTCACATCAAATGTGCTGGTTGGAACGGCTTCTCTTTGGTGAGACGTGTAAATGTTCTGTGGTATTTATGGTGCTACTAGATTTGTTAATGATGCTTTATAAAGCATCTAAATTGATTGAATTTCGAGTTCCTCCTGCGGTTGCCTTGACAAGGACAGATCAAATGTTTTAACGGGCTTCTTATGGCCCTCAGGCCGGACATTCCCGGCCCTTGGACAAGACATAATTTTATGAGATAATTAGTATAGTGCCTTTCCTGACCTCGTTTTTATTTCCAGCTTCCGTCATAGTAACTAAATGTGGGGCCAAGTAAAACACAGCACCATAATCCTGTACACGCCTTAAGGTGTACCAGGCATGTACTGTTTGACCCATATTTGTATAGACCAGTTGGTACTACAGGGATGATGTGGTCAGTAACACGCCGATCGCCTTCACTTCCCCAGACATTTCGTAGTACCCATTTTAGGCTGGGTCGCCCTGGGAGCGAAATCAGTTTTAAAAGTCTTTCTCCGTGTGGATTCGAACCCAGGACCACAAAATCGACGGGGTAGCCACCATGCTGTCGCGGCCTTAAGGTCAGGAAATAAGTAAGCAAGTAAGAAAATGACCCCGGGCTTGTGGTAACTGTGTCAGTAAGTGATCCTTTTACACGTCTCAAGCAGCACTGTGCATATGGTGCCAGACCCATAATTGTACAGACTATTGGAGACTAGACTGATGACGTGGTCAGTATAACCTCGGTCTCCTCTACCTCCTAGGACATTTCCTGGTGTCACTTTTAGGCTGCCTCGACATGGCAGTCCAGGTCAACTGTAAAAACCTCAATTTCTGTGAACACATGACTACCAGTCCATGAGGAATAATTCGCACTTTGCATGATGATTTATCCGTTCCATCACTACATGTATCACATGATTAGAAGATAGCGACAGTAACTACTGTTTAGGGTATTCTTCATGTAGAAAATTATTAGGATAAACTTGACTAAAGTTCATTAAAGTAATGACTGATTTGTTGTTGTTGTTGTTGTTGTTGTTGTTGTTGTTGTTGTTGTTGTTGTTGCATATCTCTTAAAAGACTTTGCAGTCAACATCTGCATTTTTTAGCTGCTGTTGATGTACTAGGCAAGTTTTACTTTCACTAGTTTGTCCATTGCTTTCTGAACGACCGGCTCACATACCCCGTAAGTTACCAACGCGGCGAGAACCGCTACCGATTCTCGCACAGGTTACGTTACTCACGAGAATATACGGGCTTACAGAAAAAGACGTTAACGCCTAGGTCAGATATAGTTAAAGTAACCAACTGCTTGAAGCAGTAATAAAACAAAAGTAACATGTAAAGGATACGTTTACTCGCCGTGAGGCCTGTTGGGTATATAGTGCAGGCCCCATATTTTATAGATCGATCGGCACGCGATGGTTGATGGGACAGAAATAGGAAAGAAAAGCATAGCATATATTATAATGTCAATACAGTATAATTGGACATGGTGTTCGCCCCATATTTACATGTAGCTGAATGGCAAAGCACGTTTAATATAGTCTAACATTGATATCTTGATAGTTGCAGCCAAAGATTTAATTCCGACCAAGAAAAGGCAACTTAAGCCATGGATTGTATCAGATACGTTAGAATTAATAAAACAACGAATGGAACTGAAACAGAAAGGAGGTGAATACGATAACAGCAGGATGAAGTATAAATCTTTAACTCGAGAATTAAGAAAGAATACAAGAAAGGACAAAAATCAATATATACAAGATTGCTGTACCAGAATAGAGCAATATCATAAGACTGGAAGAGATTACGAAATGTTCAAAGAAATGAAGTTATTGACAAGAAATGTTCAACCTCAATTGAATGTTATCTGTGACAAGATTGGAAATATCTTAACAGAATGTAGACAAATTCTTGAAAGATGGCAGGAGTATTGCAGTGGAATGTATGATATGAGTGACAGTGGGGATATGAATGAGATACATGAGCCAACGATAGAAGAGACAGAACCTAAACCCTTATTAGACGAAATTGCATGCGTAATAAAGAACCTGAAGAATGGTAAATCACCTGGATGTGATGAGATACCAGCTGAGCTAATTAAAGCGGGAGGAGAAGAAAGCATACACATCTATCACGCATTATGTAAAAAGATATGGAAATATGGTATATGGCCAAAAGATTGGAAGAGAACTATCTTCATTCCAATACCAAAAAAGGGCAACCTAAAATTATTCACCAACTATAGAACTGTTGCCTTGATCAGTCATGCAAGTAAAATTCTACTAAAAATCATAATGGGAAGACTTCGTAAGAAAATGGAAGAAGAAATTGACGTCGTTCAAGCTGGATTTAGACAAGGAAGCGGAACAAGAGATCACATTCTCAATATGCATTTAATAATAGAGAAGTGCAGAGAATTTAATGTAAACCTATTCTCATGTTTTGTGGATTATTCAAAGGCATTTGACTGTGTACAACATCAGAAACTTTTGGGAAATCATGAGGAATATGGGATTTCCACCACATAACTCATAAGAATGCTCTATCTAGACCAACAACCAGCGGTTAGAATATATGACGAGACATCAGATTGGTTTTACATCAAGCAAGGAGTTCTTCTGGGATGTGTGCTGTCCCCCTATTTGTTTAACCTGTACGCCGAAAATATAATGAGAAATGTAAGAGATGATATAAATAGGGAGCTATATGAAGCCCTAAATATCGGTGGTCTTGACATACCAGAGATTCGGTATACTGATGATACAGTATTGCTATCCACAACACCGACTGGTATAGAAAACCTAATAGCCTCAACCCAACTGAATAGTGAAAATCACAACTTGTATCTTAACATTGCAAAAAACAAAGATAATGCATACAGATAAAACCACTATGGAGAAAGAAATATCTGTTAATGAGGAAAAATTGGAGGTTGTGGAAAATTTTGAATATCTTGGGTCATTGATTACCAACAACGGTGACACAATGAAAGAAATTAAACGACGATTATCAACTGCTCTTCAAAGACTAAAACAAATGAATACATTATGGGATGGGACAGACATAACTACAAAAATTAGATTTTTAAAAGCATGCATCTTTCCCATTGCAACATACGCCTGTGAGATCTTGACACTTTCTAAACAAGCTGAACAGCGCATAAATGCCTTTTTAACAGCGCATAAATGTCTGTTTAATGTAGTTGTTTCTTGAATGTCTATGCAATGTAGTTGTTTCTTGAATGTCTATGTGATGTAGTTGTTTCTTGTATGTCTGTGTGATGTAGTTTTTTCTTGAATGTATGTGTGATGTAGTTGTGTCTTGTGTGTTTGTGTAATGAAGTTGTTTCTTGTATGTCTGTGTAATGTAGTTGTTTCCATGTCATTGTGATGCAGTTATTTCTTGTATGTCTGTGCGATGTTGTTGTTTCTTGAATGTCTGTGTAATGTAGTTGTTTCTTGTATGTCTGTGCGATGTTGTTGTTTCTTGAATGTCTGTGTAATGTAGTTGTTTCTTGTATGTCTGTGTGATGTTGTTGTTTCTTGAATGTCTGTGTAATGTAGTTGTTTCTTGAATGTCTGTGTGATGCAGTTGTTTCTAGTATGTCTGTGTAATGTAGTTGTTTCTTTTATGTCTTTGCGATGTTGTTGTTTCTTGAATGTCTGTGTAATGTAGTTGTTTCTTGTATGTCTGTGTGGCTCTATTTTTTCTAGGATGTTTGCATGTTCTTTTACCCTTGGTTTTGAAATTGTGTGTGCTTCATTTCTCAGCGATGTGTTTGTACTCGCAGCACAAAGAATATCTCTCTCCCTCTCAGATAAGACTGTCGACTGTTTATTGTTTCCTGAAAGAAAGTAAACACATATTTCAACGACATGACTCAATCTCAAGACATCTAATTATATTAAAGAGACATATGAGTAAATAAACCATTATTAAAACATCCGTAACTTATAAACTATTCCAGCAAAGAATACTAAGCGGGCAACAGGTTGACATCTTGAAGATAAATATTTTCCCAAGCAATTGCAACCTTAAAATAAATTAAAGGAATGTTTGCAAACCTAATTGTAGACACAGCAGTCAAATGCAATATGCAAGTTTAATTGGTATATATATATATTTTTTTAATCAAGAAAATTAACTGGCTTGGCTCTGTGGCTTAGGGGAAAGTGAGACGAGCAGTTTCACAATTCCCCCGACATACCGAGTTGAAGATTCGAAGTCAGCTATGGGCGATTTTTAACGGAGCGCTTTGCTTGATTTATATTATACTAGCTGACCCGGCCCGGCTTCGCCCAGTCCCTGGTGGGGAGCATCTCATTTAATTCATATAAGTAGTCATATAAGTTCTCGTTCCCGTTACCAACTATCTGTCTGTCTGTCTGTCTGTCTGTCTGTCTGTCTGTCTATCTGTCTGTCTGTCTGTCTGTCTGTCTGTCTGTCTGTCTGTCTGTGTCTGTCTGTCTGTCTGTCTGTCTGTCTGTCTGTCTGTCTGTGTCTGTCTGTCTGTCTGTCTGTCTGTCTGTGTCTGTCTGTCTGTCTGTCTGTCTGTCTGTCTGTCTGTCTGTCTGTCTGTCTGTCTGTCTGTGTCTGTCTGTCTGTCTGTCTGTCTGTCTGTCTGTCTGTCTGTCTGTCTGTCTGTCTGCCTGACCCGGCCCGGCTTCGCCCAGTCCCTGGTGGGGAGCATCTCATTTAATTCATATAAGTAGTCATATAAGTTCTCGTTCCCGTTACCAACTATCTGTCTGTCTGTCTGTCTGTCTGTCTGTCTATCTGTCTGTCTGTCTGTCTGTCTGTCTGTCTGTCTGTCTGTCTGTCTGTCTGTCTGTCTGTCTGTCTGTCTGTCTGTCTGTCTGTCTGTCTGTCTGTCTGTCTGTCTGTCTGTCTGTCTGTCTGTCTGTCTGTCTGTCTGTGTCTGTCTGTCTGTTTGTCTATCTATCTATCTCTGTCTGTCTGTCTGTCTAATAGACAAATCCCTCTGTCTCTCCCTCCGTCTATCCCTCCCTCCCTCCCTGTCTGTTTGTCTATCTATCTATCTATCTATTTATCTATCTATCTATCTATCTATCTATCTATCTATCTATCTATCTGTCTGTCTGTCTGTCTGTCTGTCTGTCTGTCTGTCTGTCTGTCTGTCTGTCTGCCTGACCCGGCCCGGCTTCGCCCAGTCCCTGGTGGGGAGCATCTCATTTAATTCATATAAGTAGTCATATAAGTTCTCGTTCCCGTTACCTACTATCTGTCTGTCTGTCTGTCTGTCTGTCTGTCTGTCTGTCTGTCTGTGTCTGTCAGTCTGTTTGTCTATCTATCTATCTCTGTCTGTCTGTCTGTCTGTCTGTCTGTCTGTCTAATAGACCCATCCCTCTGTCTCTCCCTCCGTCTATCCCTCCCTCCCTCCCTGTCTGTTTGTCTATCTATCTATCTATCTATTTATCTATCTATCTATCTATCTATCTATCTATCTATCTATCTGTCTGTCTGTCTGTCTGTCTGTCTGTCTGTCTGTCTGTCTGTCTGTCTGTCTGTCTGTCTGCCTGACCCGGCCCGGCTTCGCCCAGTCCCTGGTGGGGAGCATCTCATTTAATTCATATAAGTAGTCATATAAGTTCTCGTTCCCGTTACCGACTATCTGTCTGTCTGTCTGTCTGTCTGTCTGTCTGTCTGTCTGTCTGTCTGTCTGTCTGTCTGTGTCTGTCAGTCTGTTTGTCTATCTATCTATCTCTGTCTGTCTGTCTGTCTGTCTGTCTGTCTAATAGACCCATCCCTCTGTCTCTCCCTCCGTCTATCCCTCCCTCCCTCCCTCCCTGTCTGTTTATCTATCTATCTATCTATCTATCTATCTATCTATCTATCTATCTATCTATCTATCTATCTATCTATCTATCTATCTATCTATCTGTCTGTCTGTCTGTCTGTCTGTCTCTGTCTGCCTGACACGGCCCGGGTTCGCCCAGTCACTGGTGTGGAGCATCTCATTTAATTCTGTGTAGGTAAGAATCCGCTCTGCCTTCAAAATGTTGACGTGAAGATTTTCTTCCTGCAGCTGCTTCTGTATTTGTTCATCAGTAAGCTCCATTTTTAGCCGCGTGACCACCCATCTGACTGTGTTTGAATCAGTGTTTCTGATTCTGGTGTCTTGGTCCTCCTTCCTCTCACAAGTTTTTGTGTTCGTCTGTGGGTAGTCGTCGCTCTTCTTATTGGTAGTTTCATTGACTGTAGGTTCAGATACTTTATTACAGCTTGCATGCAGACTCTCCAAAGGCAGGTTCGTCTTCTTGATAGTCTGGTCGGTTTTCTCACTATGCATCTTGGAAGCTGCTTGTTTCTTTGTGCTATTACGACGTGCCATTTTCCCCCCCGTATCAGGCTGCTTGAATTGTGTAAGGCGTCTTGGCTTGATAGCGCTGAGAAGTCGAATCGTGCCGATATGATGGCGGAAAACATTAAAGATGCGATGATATTGTTCAACATCTTTAAGATAATTTCTTAAGCATAGAAAGATGAGTTACAATGTTATGCATTATGCATTATTTTTATGTAAACTTTGAAATTGCCTTAAAGATTGTATCATTATTTATTATAACTCATATGCCGGTACATAACTATAGACAAAGAGTTTATAAATCTTTGAAAACGGTACAACAATATGACTATAAGCTATACAACAATGTTATTAAAAGTTATGCCCCTTGAAATAACTTTTTCTAGAGTTAAGTCCCTTAGCTATATATAAATTTTAATGAAAAATGAAAAATGAAATAAAACTGAGTAAGCAGGCGATTTCACACTAAAAAAATATCACAGTTGGCAGCTCTGGAATGAAAGGAAGTCGTGTAGAAAATTTCATCTCAATCGGATGGGCCGTTAGCGAAAAAATAAAGGACATACATATTTACATACATACACTTTGTTTTATATATATAGATAAGACTATGGGCGTTCCGAAAGCTATAACAAACGACTTAATTAAACAATGTCAAGTAAATAACGAACAAACATTAAATGGCCGAGGATGAGGCCTGTAAAAGGACATATAGCTGACTTGAATCTTTAATTATGCTTTAAAATTTTCGTCTCGTTAATATTATTTACGGAAAAATCATGGTCTGTGTCCCTTTAATGTTCTTAGATGTATTTGCGATTTAATCACGTTGTTAATGCTTGCGTTTACTGTCGGTCTCGAAATAATAAACAGTCGACGGTCTTATCTACAAGGGAGGGAGGTTCCTTTGTGCTGGGAGATCAAATACATCCCTGAGAAATGGAACACAGAATATTTCAAAATCAAGGGTAAAAGAACAATCAAATATCCTAGAAACAGCGGAGGCACACTGACATATAAGAAACACATACATCACACAGACATACAGGAACAACTACATCACACAGACATACAAGGAACAACTCTATCACACAGCGAGACAAGAAACTACATCACAAAGTGGTCCTGTCTTGCGGGTTGTCGTGAGTAAATATCACTCTACCTGTTCTACCAACCTCTGTCTTTAACTCTGTTCTGTCCATGACACGATACATAGAAGTGAGACACTCTTATAGTTGTTATAGCTACTCCAATCCCATTGTTCTTGTGCAGTGTTATGATGTTTGATTATTTGAAATACTGCAGGACATGACTTTCTCCCCATGATAGTTCTAGTAGCTCGTGGATCTGCAGGTTGAGTATGTCTTGCCCACTACTGGTAACTTCTAATGGAATCTCGCCATTACAAGAGCCTGGTCTGAAAGAAGTTCATTAATATCAAACTTAGCTTCTAGGAGACTCCTCATGGTCGTCGCTGGAGCAACTGAGTTCGTACTTTGTGCGACGCTTTCGGAGCTGCGGAAAGAGACTGAGCCGTATGGGATGAAAACCCGGTGCAATGAAGTCTACCTGTCGACTTTCAGGCAAGGTTTTAATTAATTTTTTTAAGCTTCTGTTATGGTGGAAAGTTTGTCCAGGTGGTCAAGAGTTGGGTGAGCATTTATGGTGTTGAGGGCATCGGTTTAGTCTTGCTTGAGTAAAGCTCCAACAAATAATTCAGGATAATGCTCGCCCAGGTGATATGATTATATACACTGATGGTTCGGTGTTGAGAAGCTGGAGAAGTGCCTGGGGGTTCTTAACAAAAGCTAATAGTCGACGTTTGGTGCAGGAGAACCTGGCATATGATACAACAACATCTAGCTTAAGAATGGAGGTGGAGGAGGTCAGTGCAGCTTTCCGCTGGATGGAGAATACGAAACACACACACACACATCGTGATTGTAACTGACTCAGAAAGCATGCTGAGTAGGGTGAGTACAGGCAAGCTTCGTGCAGAGTGACTTCCTTCACTTCGGAAGCATCGCCTGGACCTTTTCTCCGGGGCATGCTGGTGTGCTGGGGAACGAACAGGCGGACAGATTGGCTGGCTTTGCAAACCTTGGAGTAATGGTGGAGTATTGATGCATGATAAGGCAGACGTGGTTGCACCCTTGTGGGAGCACGTGTACACCTTGGAGGAGCAAATGGATCACCATGGTCTGGCAAGTATGCGACAGCGAGGGGTGACTAGGGGATATGGCCGACGATCGACGCTCAGAGGAAAGGCGAGACGGACATATAATTAGATTGCTACTGGTACTATTAGTGTTGGAACTCTTCGCTGGCTGCTGAGGATGGGGACGGAGCGCTTATGAGAATGCCCCGAATATTGTGATGTCGGTTCCTAAATCAATCAATCAATCAAATTAGCTCCAAATAGTGCTCTACCCATCAATTCATTTGCTGTTTCTTATCAGTGATGATTTCTCCAGTTTAGATTTTCAGTGGTGCGCTTCTTGTAATTAATGTACCGCAGCCTTCTTTATACTTTCAAACATGCCAATGATGTTTCCCTATTCATTAGTGCATTGTTAATGCACTCGCATAAGTTGATCCAATAGCCGTTTGCACACTGTATAGCTAGCTGCTTTTTGCAAATCCTTCCTAGCTTGTTTCAGCTCACTGGGAGTGTTTCGCATTGTTCTTTCCTTGTGTCTTAAGAGAATTATCTTCTTTCTATCAACCAAGGGCTGCAGTGTCAAGCTGTTTGCCGTAAAGCAGTCCTGCCACTTTTGATCCTCAGTGTCATAAAACCATGTCGAGAATCTTGATGTATACCCCAATTATCACTTGCTGTACAATCTTCTGACGCATCGGAGAGAGTCTCTTTGAGTTGCTGTTGAAACTCAAAACACTTATCATGATATTTGGTGTTGATAATATTAATCATGGTGATACATTTGTGTTTAGCTGTGTAGGTTCTCTTTAGTATCAATCTAACCACTGCAGCATCTAAAGCATGATCAATATGTCAATCAGCATTGTAGTAATTACGAGTTAATGATGTTGGCTTCAAAAGTTGTCTCAGTGTCAGCTGGTTCCAATGGCGAGATGTTGGAACTGCCTTGATCACAAAATATAATTCCTCATAGTATGAGTCATTCACCGGCTTCATGGCTAAAGGCTTGCGAACGCGGGTACCAGGCGTTCGAAGCTCAGCTGCGACCGATTTGTGCAGCAGGCCGTGTCGCGTTGTGTTATAACATGCTGGTATGGGAGCCGGTCGTTCAGAAAGCAATGGCAAACTACTGTAACACTTGCCTAGTGCATCAACAGCAACTGAAAAATGCTGGTGTTGACTGCAACGTCCCGTAAGGGATACGCAACAACATGAGTCCCTCAAATCGTCAGAGGAAATTTGTGTTGGTGCATATACAGTGATAATAGTGGCAAAACCACAAGAGGTTTCCAAGCACATAGATAACTGTCTTTTATTACCTCCAGCTGGAAATTCAATCATTCCCAGTAGTGAATTCTTCACTGCAAAGCCAACTCCAGTTTCACTGTCTTCTTCCTGCCCTTTGCCCTCCCCAAAATGGTGTAATTGCTTTCCTTGTGAGACCCGTCTCCTGCATACCTGTAATAGGCTATCAGTGTTCTGACGACTGAGTTCATCATTCACAGAGTCTGTCTGTCTGTCTGTCTGTCTGTCTGTCTGTCTGTCTGTCTGTCTGTCTGTCTGTCTGTCTGTCTGTCTGTCTGTCTGTAATATTTTACTTTATTTTTAAATGTCTCTTCTGACGAGATGTGGATGTACTACGTGAAAAGGCACACACCTAATTTAAAAGATGTCATGGGACATAACTCAGTTGCATTAATTGACGTAGCCCACATAACAATACATATTTTGTTTGATTATGTAATGGCAACTATAACTATTTTTCGATCGTTTCTTAAACTTTTTTTATAAACAGACAATATTAAGTTATGCAAATTAAAAGACAAAATGTACAATCTGTCATTTTCAATTATAATAATGCTTTATTTTGTAATCATTACAATTCTATAACCTATTTTTCGGTTATCCTTGGGTGGTGAATCAACTGGTTTATCCTTTCATTAAAACATGTTTTGATTCCTTCGGTAAGCAATGTTTGTCCGGCCTGTTAAAGGCCAAAATTAATTTTAAAAAAAAAATAAACTTAACATTAAAACTCTAGCCATCCATCCATCATGCACCATCCCGATAAGCGTGGGCGGTCATGTTTTGCCATCTCACTCGATCACCAGAGTCGTGGATCAGCTCCGTGTTCCTGTCTCGACCATGCCACGTGGCCAAGCCATCCAGGTATTTACTTCTCGTTCTTACCCTTGGTCTCTTCCGATTGGTCTCTTCCCTTCAATCTTGCCAGTTGTCACCAAGTTCTACAGGTCATTTCTTCTCATAACATGCCCCCCGGCCACCCCAAAATGACTGTCTAATGACTCTAATCAGTTTACGATATTTTTTATTTCTTGAAGGAATTGTTCATTGCTTTTTCTGTCTGTCCTTGGTATTCTTTGCATTTTCCTTAGAAACCACTATACAGAAAAGACACATCACAACAGAAATGATATTCCTGAGAAGAATACTCAATGTATCAAGAAGAGAAGGCATAATGAAATCAGCACTAAAGTGGGGATTATAGCAGCGCTAGATTTTATTACAAGGCAACAAGTAAAATGGTGACTTCTGGTCAAGATGGCGACGGACGGTTGTTTTGTTTTGGGACCGTTAACTGTTTCGCGTAGGAGTTGGATTTTTTTCCATTTCTTGCGTGTAAATTTGTGTGCCGGGATGTAAAACCATGAGTTTCTACTCAAGATCTGCGCCGATGCTACGGTGTTTCGTGCAACGAGCGAAGCAATTCTTGAGTGAATGTTTCGCAGCGTGTGTGGTTCTGTGGTGTTCGATTTTTTTAACATGGCGGAACAACGTGTGTTCTCCAAGCGGGGGGCAGTCAACGTAACAAGGCATCGTGGGCGACGGGCAGACAAAAAACGGTAAGTTAAGCGTGGTGGTTTAAGGCGTTTTAGACTCAAGTGTCACCGTCTGGGCCTCAGGAATATCCGTATTCTATATTGGAAATGCGCCAGCGTAAAACAACGGTGCCCTATTCTAGAAAATCTGGTTTTCAGGAATGACATTGTAGCGCTCCAGGAGACGAGACTGGGTGATCAGCTACTCCGAATTGCCGGCTTCAAATGTTTCTACAACAGACATCTGGTAACGGCGATTCTCATCCGCGACAGTATGGTGGCTAGACATGTGACGACATACAAATACAGGCGGTAAGAGTTCAATCCATTCTACCATTCGTGTTGGTTAATGTTTATGCCTGCAATGCTAGTATGGATTCCCAGTAGTGGCAGTGCTTAAGTGACATATTAGGTCACGAGAGAAATGTTATTTTCTGTGGCGATTTCAACACTAAAGGCAGATCATGGGGAAACATTTCCTCCTACACACAGGAGGAGGTGCACGAGACTGCATGCCGTCCAGGTGATGAGGACAGTGCTATTGACCTGGCACTGATTTCTCCTTCACTCACTACAGCGTGTAGATGGGGTGTCCTAGGGCACAACGGCAGCGACCACCACCATTGCAGCATATTGGTGGAGAAAGGCAAAACCAGGCAGCACAAGTTAAAGGTCAAGAATTTCCAGTATGACAGTACAGGGCAAGATGTGGTGAGTAAAATAAGACGTGTCAAGCGCAGAGAGCTTCAGGGCAGGAAAAAGCTGAGAGCAGCCACCTTGGTGGAATTTCGAGGTGGAGAAGGCCTGGGTGGATAATCGCAGTGTTGTAAGGAGATGGCAAAATGCCAAGAAGAACAGAGCTGGCCATCCTAGTCCCTGCATGCACTTAGAAACAGAGATGTACACAAAAGTGACTATTTCAAAAAACTGGTCAAGGTGGTTAAAAGTGGAAAATGGGCAGAGGTCTGTCAATGAGCCGGTCTCTGTGGCTAAGGGCTTGCGAACGCGGTTTGTGAGCCAGTATACCGGGTTGGAAACACAACGGAGCTGGTTTTTTCGAAAAAAGGTATAGGAGACGGTCGTTCATAAAGCAATGGCAAACTACTGAACGTAAAATTTGCCCAGGAATCACGAACAGCGAAAATTCTGGGGTTGACAACTACGTGCTGTGAAGGACATGCAACTTAATTATTTTTTTTTATGTCAAAGAGTAAGCACAGACAAGCCACTGAAATTGTTCTGGAGATTACATAAAAGCATGAGTGAGGTAGTCAAGAATAAGAGCATTTCTGACTTCCAAGGTGCTGACCTCATCTGGCAGAGGACTGACGAGGACAAAGGCAAAACCCTATTTGAACGCTATGTAGAGCAGAGCAACCAGACAGACATGGGAGGCCGAAATCTTGCCAAGGAGGTCACCTCAGACAGGTGCAAGGCCTAGAACATTTCAGATGAAGACACAGTGGCAGTGAAAGAAATCAAGGATGTGCTTCGTCGTTAAAAAAACAGCGCTCCAGGGCCAGGTGGCATAATATATGACGACATCAATAGGTGTACCGACAAAGAGCTAGAGAAACTAGCAGACATGTACAACAACAGTATAGGGAGTGCTAGCATCAAGGAGGAGTGGTTACACAGCTATCTGATTCCCGTGCCGAAGCCTGGCAAAGACCACACAAAAATTCAGTTATATCGAGCTATAACCATGCAAAATACGATAGGCAAGCTGCTGGAGAAGTTAATTTCCAGAAAAATATCAAGCTAGAGGGGCAAGGTGTTTTCCCACCTACCCTGGGTGGGTACCGTCCAAAAATAGAAACCTGTACCAACGCAGCAGTTTTTGGCAATGATGTCTATGAAGGTTTCCTCTCAGGCATTGAAACCCTTGCTGCAGCGATTGATCTTGATGACGCGTACAACAGAGTACCATTGGATTTTTTTTAATGGTTCAGCTTCTTGAACTCAATATAAGTCCATTCCTCATTAGCTAGATCGCTGCAGCCCTCTTCCAACGGAAGGTAGTTTTTTAGATGTGGCAGTTGGACATCGGAACCAACAATATATCCTGGCCTACCACAGGGATCACCATTATCTCCGGTACTGTCCAACGCCTATACTGTGAGAATCACCTGCCAGTAGATGAATGGCAAGATGAATGTCCTGGCAGAACATTGTCATATGCCGATGATGTTTTAGTG
Source organism: Cepaea nemoralis (assembly GCA_014155875.1). Taxonomy (NCBI): domain Eukaryota; kingdom Metazoa; phylum Mollusca; class Gastropoda; order Stylommatophora; family Helicidae; genus Cepaea; species Cepaea nemoralis. Next base: position 184,170 of record JACEFZ010028061.1, read on the forward strand.
TATCGTCAGGGTAAGGATAGAGAGCAGGTTGCTGTGGAACTAAAAACCGAACTCAATCGCATAAGTACTTGGTGTGTTGAAGCTGGGGCAATGGTCAACCCAACAAAGACAACAGTGACATGGTTCTCGTTGAATAGTCATATTGTCAACACTAGGACACCAACTGTTATTCTGTGTTCAGAGACGGTGGAAAGAACGCGGGCAATGAATTACCTGGGGATACGTTTTGTTCGAAACCTTGCTTATAATGAGCACATATGCCAAGTGTTAACATAGGCCAAGCGGGGTTTGGCTGCGATGTGGGTGACTGCGGCAGCAAACTGTGAGCAGCGCCATCTATGTCTTCTATACGAAGGGCTGGTCATGTCTGTTTTGGAGTATGCAATGGCAATGCTGACTCTCAGCCATAAGCAGATAGAAAGGATGGAAAGGATACAGAATGAAGCTATGCGCATTATTCTGGGATGTACAAGAGATACAGCATGCAGGGCGATGCGCTACCTTCTTGATTTTCCAACCATTGAAGACAGGATACAAGTCTACAGAGCTCGCGCCTACCTCAGAATTAACGGAAAGACACACCATCCACTGCATAGTGGAATTATGAAGGTGAAGCCAGCAGGTTAAAAAGAGGAGGGTTGTGGATGGGTCAAGCCGAAGACATTCTTCAACAGGTGTGTTCCCTTGAGGACTTAGAACATGGCGAGGAGTGGCTACAAGTGCCAACAGATTTATGTACGTCCTTTTCAGTCTGCATCCAACTTGTCGGAAAATGCAGGCAAGAAAATCCGGCTGCTGTGGAGGCGGAAGTACAAGCGTTGATTTTCGAGAATTCGCTAGACGGTGATGCGGTCATCTACACAGATGGGTCGGTCGTCCGACATGTGAGAAGCTCATGCGCCTTTAAGGCTCAGGCCGGAGGGAGAATTGTGATGGAGGACTCTGGTTATTTTGCTGAGACCACAAGTAGCCTGACTATGGAAGTCATGGCAGTAAGTTAAGCAATAACATGGCTCGAGATACAGACATTCACTAGGGCATATTTCCTTAGCGACTCAATGAGCATGCTCAAGAGGACAGAGATGGGGTGGATCCGAAAAGAATGGTTGCTGTCTCTGGAGCTGGCAAAGATTAGTTTCATCTTCGTGCCAGGGCATGCGGAAGTACAATGAAATTGGCGGGCTGACAAGCTCGCAAGTAAGGCTACTGTGGAGGGCGGACGCGCCATGGACCAGGCTGACATTCTGAATGCTCTACGAGAAGTAAGACTTTTGCGAGAACCAAGTGATGACTGTGAATCTACAACCACGGCCAGACTGCGAGAACAGCAAATTAAAAGAGGGGTGGCCAAACAAGAACACTACGCAGGAAGGGAAAAAAAGATTGATAAACAAACACAGAACTGGTGTCATTAGCCGCTACACGCTGCGGGGTTTGCTGAGGAGGGGATCTGAGCACTTATAGACTGAATGGTTCGATATGCAATGAGGATGATCTGTCGACTCACTCACTCACTCACTCACTCACTCACTCACACACTAACTAACTAACTAACTAACTAACTAACTAACTAACTAACTAACTAACTAACCAACCAACCAACTAACTAACTAACTGACTAACTAACTAACTAACTAACTATGTTACCAACTAACAGTATACCACAAAAAGCAATGATGTACAGACCAAATGGAAGCAGAGGAAGAAGCCGAACAACTAAACGATGGACAGAAGGAATATCAGAGTCCACGGGCATATCGATACATGAAGCCCATAAATGGGCACTCTCCCACTGTTTATACTTCACCTCGACACCGCAAGGTAAAAGAGGAACAAGATTAGATGCAATGAGATGAGATGAGACAGTTACAGGCTATAGGAAATATACAGGATTACATGTCCATAAGGTCGAGGAAAAACACACAGAAACATGGCATTCACTGACAAAATAAATCAGACAAACTACACATGCGAGGCACATTTTGAAATAAGCAGAGTTGTGAACAAATTTATAATTCCTAAGGTAATATATTTAGCTACAGTGATATATCCCCCAAAACAGACACTTACGGACATAAACAAACACAGCAGCACAACACAAAGTACATAACACTGAAACACTAATACATTACAAGAAACAAGGAGGCTATAAGACATACATAAACCTACAAGCATTAAGAATCAACAGTATACTTAGGACACACCATCAATCTTCAAGAACAACATTCACTGGCATTATACTAAATTAACTCATCCTTAGTGTGTGGGATGGGATTGCTTCTCTTTCGTGGTGCTATGTGGTATTGATGTTGCTACTAGATTTGTTATTGATAGTTTATAAAACAATTAGACTGATTGCATTTTGAGTCCCGCCTGGTGTTACGTTGACAGGGACAGACCAACTGTTTTAACCTGCCCTATACGACCCACACGCAGGATATTTCCTACCCTTGGACTAGGCCACAATTATATGGGATAATTTGTACAGAGCCTTTCTATACTTCCTTTTTATTTCAAGATTCCGCCATAGTAACTAAATGTGTAGGTGAGTAAAAAATATTAAAAGACACTTTGACACAACTTACAGTGTACCATACATATGGTGCTTGTCCCATATTTTATTTACACATCAGCACTCTTGGGATGATGTGGTTAGTAACACGCCGATCACCTTCCAAAACATTTCATAGTGCCCATTTTTTGGCTGGATTGACCTGGGAATGGAATCAGTTGTAAAAAACACAAAAATCTTCTCAATGTGGATTCGAACCCTTGACCACTGCCAGGATACTGTTTTGCCTTATTCACAGCTCGCCGTCCACTAAACAGTCCGGCAGTATAACAGGAGCAAATTTAATAAACATCAAATAAGTTGAGAAAGGCTGGCATTCCCTTGTCATTCCACGTTTAACTGCATAGATTGTCACATCAAGAAATTAAAAAGTCACCGTTCCCATGTTGATGGGAGGGCCTGTGCTATATGAATAAACATACGCATAATATTGATATTCACTGGCCTGTCCAAATATGTAAACATTTAATTCTCAGAATGTCAAGACAATGTTTAATCGCCTATCGTTATTTACATTGCATCCTAGCCGATCATCATACCAATAACTACTTACGAAGAAGCCATGTACGTTGACAACTTGCTAACACTGAGCCATTCTCTCGAATTTTGGTCTAAATATCCATGACTGTCCGTCTGTCAGGACTACAGAGTGTGCGTTCTTTACATATCTTACACAAATGGTTGTTTACTTCTTCCATTTAGCTCTTCTGAAAGAATTTACGATGATAATTCTCCTCTGTCAATTTTATGCCGCCTTGTTGCTGTCATCCCCTAGACCTAACTGTCTGTTTATGACGTATTACGCAGTGACGTTTTTCACACTGTGACGTCACTTAGCAACCTCTGCCGTCTGCAGCTTCGAGATTAACCATTCGAGTTCTTTTTCCATTTTAAATTATGTGTCTCATTCTGAAGTGCTACATGGCAACCACTAGGTCAGCGGGGTAGCCAAAATTGAACCACGGCCTTCATGCTAAGAATTAAATAAACAAATAAGTAAATGACCCCTTTACTCGTCTCAGTGCATATTGGGCTTGTCGTCAGTGTGTCAGTAAGTAAAGGATCATCTTACGCGCATTACGCAGCATTGTTCATATGGTGCTGGACCTGTAATTGTACAGGACATTCGAGACTAGACTGATGACGTGGTCAGTATCATCTCAGTCTCCTCTACTTCCTAGGACATTTCCTGGTGACAGTTTTAGGCTGCCTCGACCTGAGAGGCACAATGCTGCTTGAGACGTGTAAATGGGCTCCTTTACTTACTGACACACATACCACAAGCCCAGTATGCCTTCAGACGTGTAAATGGGGTCTTTTATTTATTCGCGCATTTACTTATTTGCTTGGAAGCCTCGGTAGCATAGTGTCCACCTCTCTGACCTGGTGGCCAAGGGTTCGAGAGCACATTGACAAGGATATGTAAAATTGATTTCTCTCCCAGGTCAACTCAACCTGAAATGGGTTCTGTGAAATTTCTGGGGAAGTGAAGGCGATCGGTGTGTTACTGACCACATCATCCCTGGAGTGCCGATTTGTCTATACAAATATGAGACAAGCACCATATATCGTTCAGAAAGCAATGGCAAACTACTGAACGTAAAACTTGCCTAGTACATCAACAGCATCTGAAAATGTTCGTGTTGACTGTAACGTCCTGTTGGCTATGCAACATTAATTTAAAAAAAAAAACATATGCCTTGTGCACATTAAGGTGTTTAAAAGAGTTTTTTACTATGCTTAGTTTAGTTTAGTCGAAGGATCAACATCACGGCACACGGGTGTACCCCATAAGTGCTCCGTTCTACTCCTAACTCAAGCCTGAGTCTGGAGAAACTCAGCTAAGTGCACGAACACCGTAGCACCTGCGAGGATCCTGAAATACTTTGGGTAGATGTTTAACTCGAAATTTTGCCCGCGGCAGCGCTGTTAGGCTACTCTTTATGCGATTTCCAACTGCAAAGGGATTTGTTACGTGCGCAACAATACACATGGACGTCCGATCTCACTACCCAGCGACCAGGGGGAAATTTGTTACTGGAAGTCCATGTGAAAAAATCCCGGTCCTCACCGGGGCTTGAACCCGGGACCTCCAACACTCGAGGCAGACACCATACCTCGAGACCACTCAGGTCCCTTTTACTGTGTTTTACTTGCCTACACATTTACTTACTATGACGGAAGTTAGAAATGAAAGAGGAGCAAGAAAAGGCACTATACAAATTATCTCATAAAATTAAGGCCTAGTCCAAGGGCGTAGAATGTCCGTCCTGCGGATCGTATAGTGCCCGTTAAAACATTTCGTCAGACCCTGGCAAGGCAACCGCAGGCGGGACTCGAAATTCAATAAATCTAGGTGCTTTATAAACTATCATTAACAAATCTAGTAGCAACATCAATACCACATGACATTTACACGCCTCACCAAAGAGAAGCCGCTCCATCCATCACATTAAGGGTGAGTTAATTGAAATATAATGCTAGTGAATGTTGTTCTGGATGATTGATGACGTGTCCTATATGTTTGATTCTTAATGCTTGTAGTGTTGTGTTTAAATATTGTAGTGCTAGTCCTCCTTATTTCTTATCTAGTATTAGTGCTTTCGGTGTTGTATACTGTTTATTGTGTTGCTGTACGTGTTTGTTTATTGTCTGTTATTGTCAGTTTTGGGCGATCTAACACTGTAGCTAAATGTATTTTCTTAGGAATGATGAATGTGTTTAAAACTGTGCTTCTTCCAAAATTGTTCATGTCTTGTATGTCCACCTATGTAGCATGTCTGTTATTTGTTTTGTCAGTGAATGTCATGTTCCTGTATGTGCTTTTCTGAGCCGCATGAAATATAATCCCATATATTTCCATATATTCTGGAACTGGGTTTTTGTGTTTTGTATTTGTGCTTTGATCTCAAGCGTAGTTCATACACATGCTACTGCTTCTAATGTACTGGACTGATTTTTACCAGTGGATTAGCTTTCCCTATTACCTGTGTCACTCACATCAGGTGAACCAACTCCGATTTGAGGTACTTGCAATTTACGTTCCCAAGTCAAGGACGAGAAGTCAACATTCCAGTCCAACTGACCGGTGTCTTAAATGTTTGATCTTGGTGGGGGACTAATTTTAAGGAATGTTGGTCTTTAAGAGACCGGACAAAAATTATGTTTCCTTCTTTAACTAATATATCATGTTTCGTTAAAGGGATAAAATAGTGTTTGTACTATCGAGGAAACACAGCAGTTATGTTATAAAATTGCTGATGTACAAAATCAGACAATTAGGATTATGTGTTCCTAGAACGACAGATTACACCTTTTCTCTCCTAATGTACATAATTTAATTGCTGTCAATTTAAATACAAATTTACAAAATGTTAGGGAAATGTTTGTATTATTTAAATAAAATATATATTTATTTTTCTTTTGAGTGAAGTTACTCAAAAAACAACTTCCTTGGTAGTTATGTCCCATGGCAACTTTTGGGGGGATATTAATGCACATGGAAAGTCAATAAGTAATTCACACATGGCTGTAGAAAAATAACTAAATATGATAACAACTTGAAAGCCAGTTTATTTTTATAATACATTATCCCTTTATTTCTCAACATAATTTCCACCAACATTAATGCACTTATCCCATTGTTTTATCAGTCCTCCCAAACCAGCTTCATAGAACTGCGTGCTCTGTTTTCTAAACCACGTTTTCACTTCACATTCAACTTCGGCGTCATTCGCGAAATGTCTCCCGCCAAGGTGGGTTTTCATTGGACCAAAAAGGTGGAAATCGTAGGTTCTAAGTCGGGGCTATAAGGTGGATTTTTCAGAACTTCCCACCTTAGTTGGTTAATTTTCTCCTGAGTTAATCGAGCCGTATGTGGTATGGCATTGTCATGAAGAAGCAACACTCCTCCAGTCAGCAGTCCTGGATGTTTTCTTCGAATTGCATCATGAAGCATCGATAGAACTTCACAGTACGATTCAGAATTCACATTGTCATCTGCCTTCTTGAACACGGTCTACTATTGACATGCATTATCATTGTCGCAGCCGCAAGAAAAAAATGTCATGAACAGAATCAACCGCTGTTTATTGCTTCCTTCATCGATCTCACAAAAGTATTTGAATTGGTCAGTCATAAGGGTGTGTTCAAGGCGTTGAAGAAAATGCCCGCCAACTTGTTTGTCCATCGTGAAATCGTTATACCCAAGCATGAATGAATGATGCTGCAAGAAGAAGAATTGCAATACCTGCTATCTGCATTCGCCAATGCTTGTTATTAATTTGGTTTAACAATTAGCAAAAACAAGACAGGGATTATGGCATGAGGAGCAAATGGGATATCACCATCTTTATTGACGACGCAGAGCTGGAGATAGTAGACCATTTTATCTATCTAGGATAGGAAGTAAACAATAAATTATCCTTAGATTAGAAAATCAATATCAGGACTGGAAAGGCAGTAGCAACAATGAACAGGTTAAAAAAAAGTATGTGAGAAGAGGCCGCTTCCTGCCAAAACAAATGTCCTGGTCTATCAATCCTGTGTCCTTAGCACACTTCTTTATGATAGTGGTGAAGCCTGGTGAACTTACACAAAGATAAACATTTAAACAACTTTCCTATCCGTGTTCTCAAAGAATACCAAAGGACATCTATTCTTTGGCGAATTACAAATGAGTAAAGATCTGACCTCTACTGCGGGACAAAGATGTGTGTGACCGAGTGCAAGTAGCCCTCCATCGCTTTGCATGGAGAGCAAAGATTAGAAATAGAATAAAGACAAAGGAGAAAATGATTACTGATAGATCATACACTGAGGTGTGAGGCGTCAGATGGTGCGTGATGGTGGAAATAACAATATGTTCACATGCACCCATTGTGGACGAACATTTACTGCTCAAATGTGCCTGATCAATGACATTCGCTACTGCCATGGGTTTTAGTTATTATACTTGTTTTGAAGCACAATGTAACAAACTATCGTCTGTAGCAAGATGCTAATGTGTATGTGTCTGATGTAGTTGTTTCTTGTCTCACTATATTGTGCTATTGGTGTCAGATCTTAGTCAGATATGGCTGAACTACCGTATGGCAGTAGACGGTACTATCTGCTTTCTGTTAACGCCGAATGTTGGGCGGTGCTCACCAGACCCGATACCCCACTTTGTGCCCACGGCTTCGGGCGGAGGTGTGCAATTAAGAAGGTACAAGTCTTACCCTAGTGTGAGGAAATGCAACGTAAAGACTGAATTTCATGGTAGGGCAGACCGGGCCCTAAGCCTTGGTCGGCAACTGGTCTAGGATGGAAGCTCCGACAGGCTTACAGTTAGAGTATTGGTTTGCTGACCCGGCAGCTTCTGCAGCTTGTATTGTTCCAGAGTATTGCTGTTGCCTTTCCCCTGGAGAAAATTAGGCAGGCAGGGAGAGGGATCATGTTGCATGGGCAACACATGGTCTCTACAATTCAGCCCAGGCTTTGTGTTATGGAGAGATATAACTCCATTTCACAAACTATCATCTGTCAAGACGGCAAGGTGCCAGTCAGTTGTAGTTCTGTTTTATCTCGCTGTGTTGTGTAGTTGTTTCTTGTCTCTCTGTAAGATTTAGTTGTTTCTTGTCTCACTGTATGATGTAGCTGTTTCTTGCCTCACTGTATGATATAGTTATTTCTTGTTCTCCCAATGTGATGTAATCGTTTCTTTTCTGCCTGTATAAAGTAGTTGTTTCTTGTATGTCTGTGTGATGTAGTTGTTTCTTATATGTCTGTGTGATGTAGTTATGTCTTGCATGTGTATGTGCCCCTATTGTTTCTTGCGAGTTGCCAAACGGTAACTCAAGGTGTAACGATAAATAACAGCAAAACAACTCGTCAGTCCATAGGCAAAAAACCATTTGACAATTCCGAAAGCATCGATAACTCGAAGCCGGCTGACGTGATCATTCCAGCAATATTATTTCCTGTGTACAGCTGGAGCTCCGTATGCATAACAAGATTAATAATACAAATACTGATCCACATACCGTTCCTGTAAATCCAGGAGGGCCGGTATTATAATAACAAGCGTAGTTACACACAGCTGCACCTATTAGCCAAATCATACAACAATGTTTCATCAGCTAATGTCAGCCTCACTGCTTCTGATCCGATGACTGCGCTGCGGTGCTAATTGGCACATCTCATGGCCTGTGGTTAATACTGCCCGAGAATAATAAGGCTTGGTACTTTTGCTTTCTTTCACCCCAAACAAACTTTGCCAGCTATATTTAGAGTCACCAGCTATATTTAGCGCCGACGGTGATCTCCTCTGTGTTCGGCTGGAGTGCGTGTCAGTGCGTTTCAATTGCCCCACACCACAGTGTTGTTTCTTTGGGCTGTGGCAACCGTTTCTGTCTCCCTTCGATCCTCATTTGCATCGGTCCTGCAATCACATTCCGGTTAGGGTTAGGGGGTAGGATTGGGATTAGGGTTAGGGGTAGGTGGTACACACACTAACCCTAACCCTAACCCTAATCCTAACCCTACCCCCTAACCCTAACCCTAAAACCGGAAAGTGAAAGACTAGCGCACCACCGCCGCCGCATAGAATTTCGCACCGAGCTACGGCGCAACACACGGAAACCCCCTGAATGTTCGGCGCAACACAGGGAACCCCTGGATGTGACGTCATACCCTGGGATTCCCTTTTGTTTGGGGTGAAAGAAAGCAAAAGTACCTAAGGCTTTAACGATTGAACTCTTCTATCAAGTCGTTCCTATCCATCACTGACATCTCGTTAAGGTTTGTGGATAATATCTCTCTTTGAACAAACTCATGCCGCTTTCCGTGTCGCCAGCCCAAGCTCTATCTGTTGTTGCTAAACTATCTAAGTGACGTTTCTTTACCTTCTCACGTCACACTTGGCGACTTTTTCTGTCTTGTTTAGAGATTAAATCTCAGATTCTTTTTGACTTATCCATTACGTCATTCATTCTGACTCGATACTTGGCAGAGTTCGCGTGTTCTTTTACCCTTCACTTTGAATTTGTATGGGCTCTATTTCTCTGAGACGTGATTGAACTTGCAGCCCAAAGAATATATCTCCCCGCTAGATAAGAGTGTCGACTGTTCATGCTGGCGAGCTTAAATATAAACATAAAAATCAAGAAGGTGAATCAATCTCAATACATGTATGAATTTTAGAGAGACAAATGTGTGTGTGTGTTTTTTTTTTGGTACCCGACCTAAATAATATTAATGAGACGAAGATGTTAAAACATAATGAAAAATTGTTGTTAGTTCTATGTCTTTTGATAGGACGTTGCCTCAACATCGGAACACCTGGCTGTTCGTGATTTACCGGATAATTTAATTCATTAGTTTGTCATAATTGTCTGAACAACCAACGTCTCAAGTAATAGATATCAACGCGAAGGGCTCTGTTAAACACCGCCCGCGACTGGCGTCGAATAATCTACTCGGTATGTCGGGGGAATTGGGAACTGCTCGTCTCACTTCCCCTAAGCCACAGCGACGGTTATAATGAAACAACCACTCACAAAAGTTAATCTTCTTAACTTAAAAGATATACACATTAAACTTGATGGCCAGATGTGGTTCCTGGGACGAATTATGCAAATTTCTTGGATTGCCAGATTAACTATTAACGATTGCCTGAAAGAGGCTCATGAAAACAAAGCATTATATACAAAAATAAGAAAAAGACCAACAGCTTTCTTTGGTACGTGATGAGAAGAGAGGCATTGGAGAACATCGTGACAACTTGAAAGATCAATGAGACGAGAGGCAGAGGCAGGCCAAGAGTCATGATGCTGGTTGGATTGGGACAGTGGCACGGAGAGTATTATCAAAAGAGTTGATCCAGAACACAAAAGACCGAGATCGGTGGAGAGACATGAACCCCTACGCCAGCTGGTAGGCATGTGATTATGATCATGATGATGATGATTATGATGATAGCCAGATTGAATTTGAAGTCCGTGTTAACAATGAGGTTTTCAAACATTCCTTTGAGTTTTTTTAAGATGACATTGTTTGGGAAATTATTTTTCTTAATGATTTCAAACTGTTGTCTCCTTTTTATTCTTTAACGACAGTGTTTATGTTCTTGATGCTTTTAAGAAGGTTTCTTTACATATCTCATAGACAACCGTTGAACAGTTTGTAGCATTAGGTGCTTAATTAACAAAACAAACCAAGATTATGTTTACAGAATCATGTCACCGATACTCATAGATATATATGTTTTGTTTCTGTTGTATAATTAACATAATCATAGAGGAGGCGTGGCCGATAAGTTAACTGCGCTGAAACCTTCTCGTCTGATGACGACGTTGTGGGTTCGTTTCAAACGCCAATCAGTTAGTCTTTTATGCCGACTGTTTAGTCAGACAGCTAGGGCAAATCTTCTGTACGTAAATTTGCATAGTCAATCATACGCAGTCAATAAGAGCTGAAAGTGATTGCATCGTCTTATAACGAACAAGCAATTTTCTCTTCATCATCATCATAGTCATCACCATGATCATCAAGTGCCTTTCCTAACGCCTGTCATACATCTCCAAAGTTTGCAATCTCAAACAGAATTTATCAGTTCGTGTGTGAATAGTTGTCCATGTCACGATGCAGGTTGTGATATTTTCAATTCCTTCACTGGTGATTGTGGTGTTTGGCTGACACTACCAGCTGTGGTATTTCAGTGGTTAGGCGCTCGCCTGCCGCCCTGTGGTTATGAGCTGGAATACGCATCAACAAGAACATTTTGTTTTAACAATCGACCTGGGTTGCCAAGCCATTCCAGTCCAGTCCATATTAGTCAGACGAAGATTTTAAAGCATAATGAAATACTCAAGTAGCTTGTCCTTTTCGCAGGACATTGCCTCAGTCTCGGCATTTATTGGCTGTTAAGTGATTTACTAGATAACGTTTAATTAAGTAGTTTGTCATAGCTTTCTAAACGACCAACTTGCCCCGCGGCTGCCTCAGAATCCTGGAATCTGTATGTCGCAGGAATTGTAAAACTGCTCCATTTTTTTCAGATACTCTTTTACATAGGTAGGCTATTAGACATGCAAGTAAAATTCTACTAAAAATCATAATGGGAAGACTTCGTAAGAAAATGGAAGAAGAAATTAACGTGGTTCAAGCTGGATTTAGACAAGGAAGAGGAACAAGAGATCACATTCTCAATACGCGTTTAATAATAGAGAAGTGCAGAGAATTTAATGTAAACCTAGTCTCATGTTTTGTAGATTATTCAAAGGCATTGGACTGTGTACAAAATCAGAAACTTTGGGAAATCATGAGGAATATGGGCTTTCCACCACATGTAATACAACTCATAAGAATGCTCTATCTAGACCAACAGGCAGCGGTTAGAATAGATGGCGATACATCAGATTGGTTTGACATCAAGCAAGGAACTCCGTCAGGGATGTGTGCTGTCCCCCTATTTGTTTAACATGTACGCCGAAAATATAATGAGAAATGTAAGAGATGATATAAATTGGGAGCTATATGATGCCCTAAATATCGGTGGTCTTGACATACCAAATATTCGGTTTGATGATAATACAGTATTGCTATCCACAACACAGACTGATATAGAAAACCTAATAGCCTCAACCCAACTGAATAATGAAAATCACAACTTGTATGTTAACGTTGCAAAAACAAAGATAATCAATTAATCATGTGCCATGCCGGAAAGCGTGGGCGGTCATGACTCGCCATTTCACTCGATCACCAGCGTCGTGGATAAACTCAGTGTTCCTGTCTCGTCCATACCATGTGGCCAAGCCATCCAGGTATTTTCCTCTCGGTCTTCCTCTTGGTCTGTTCCCTTCGATCTTGCCAGTTGTCACTAAGTTCTCCAAGTCATTTCTTCTCATAACATGTCCAAAACATTTTGACTGTCTACGTCTTATTTCTCTAATCAGTTAACGATTTTCATTTGTCTCCTGTAGTACTTGGTCATTGGTTTTTCTGTCTATCCATGGTATTCTTTGCATTTTCCTCAGAAACCAGATTTCTGCAGCCATCAGATGTTTTTCAGCTTGAGTGCACATTGTCCAAGTTTCACATCCATACAAAAGAACAGGCTCTATGTATCCCCTCAACACTCTTTTTCTCGTTTCAATTGACATCTTTTTATTGGTCAGAATGTTTTTCATCTTGCTAAAGGCTACTTTCGCCATGGCGATTCTTGTTCTAATCTCTTCAAGGCATCTCCCATCAGATGTTATGACTGTTCCGAGATAATTGTACCGATTCACTTGTTGAAGAATATTCCCATTTACTTGTATATTACATTGTGGTACTTCGTTCTTCCTAGTGACGACCATAACCTGTGTCTTTTTACAATTTAATTCCAACCCCAGCTGCTCACTGTGTACAACAACTGCGTCTACTAATTGTTGTAGATCTTGTGCATTGTCTGCAATCAATACTGTATAATCTGCATATCTAATGTTATTGATGTTACGTCCTCCAATGCTGATTCCATTTATATCTTCTACATTCCTGAAAATATTTTCACTGTATAGGGAAAAAAGATCTGGAGACATTACACATCCCTGCCTAACAACTCTCTTAATAGGCTGATATTGTCCCACTTTATTATCAATCCTTATGGCAGCTTGTTGTTTCCAATATATGTTTTTTATAAGTCTAATGTCTTTCCCATCAATTTGTAGATCTGCAAGCATATCTACCATGTTGACATGTCTAACTCTATCAAAAGCCTTTATGTAGTCAATAAAGCAAAGATGTATATCCTTGTTTACTTCTATAGCACGTTCAATAACTGTTCGCAGCATATACACAGCATTTACTGTACCCTTTCCTTCTACAAACCCACATTGTTCTTATCCTATTTCAGGTTGTATTTTCTTCATCACTCTTTGCATGATAATTCGTAGCAAAATATTTGTGATGTGGCTCATTATACTAATTGTTCTATGTTGATCCCATTCCAAGGCTCCTGATTTCTTTGGGATTGCAATAAATATAGAGTTACATAATTAAACTACTTCCGGTACAATGGCGGCAGGATGACGCGTACTTTTCGGGGGACACTATTTAGTGTTTTTCTTTGGATTTCGTGTGATTTCCTATGGATTTGCAGCGAATAGTGTTTTCCTGTGGATTATGTGATGTTATTTTGTGCTCTTTTATTGGAAGTTTTCAAAATAAGCCACGGAAGGCAGGTGGTGGATGAAATTTGAGGGCAGCCGACAGATATTCGTTGGTCATGGTCTCAAATTCACGACGGCAGACAGAAGAGCTCTTCTTGAGTCAATGGCTACGGTCTCCGACCAGTACGGTCACTGCCACAGAGGAAAGCAATGGCAAACTACCTCTTTAAAAGTGCCTAGTATATCATGATTCGCTTAAAGGCTGATCATCGCAAGACAAGGACAGAGACGTTAAAATTAGCAACTTGGAACGTTAGGACGTTAAACAACTACGGAACATTAGAGAACATAAAACAAAAAATTGAAAGGGAAAAAATTAATATTTTAGGTATATGCGATACGAAATGGACAGGAGCAGGCATCAAGATAGAGGACGATTTCAAGATTATTTATTCTGGAGGTGGGGATCGTCATAGGGGAGTGGCAATTATTTTGGACCGGAAAACATCAACATCTGTTCAAGGATATTGGGCCGTGTCGGACAGAGTTCTACTAGTTAAATTAAGTGGCAGACCTTTTAGCATAAATATTATTCAAGTATATGCACCAACAGGAGAATCCAGTGAAGATAGTGTAGAAGCATTTTGTAATGACATAGAGGCTGCCTTAAAGAAGTGTAAAAATTCAGAAATAAACATCATAATAGGGGACTTCAATGCAAAAGTAGGAAATCAAGGGGATAGATACACAGTAGGAAACTATGGTTTAGGAGAGAGAAATGAAAGAGGATACAGACTCGTAGGAGTGGGCAAAAGAACAGGAAATGATTGTAGGAAACACCTGGTTTAAGCAACACCCTAGAAGATTATAGACATGGATGAGTCCTGATAGCAGGATTAGAAACCAGATTGACTACATTCTCATTAGCAGAAGATTTAGAAACGCGCTAACAGTAGCAAAAACAGTTCCCAGTGCTGATAGTTATAGTGACCACAGATTACTCACAGGAACATTGAGGATAAAGTTGAAGAAAGTCAAGTATATAACAGGAAACACTAAATATGATTTGTGTACATTGAGTAATGACAAGGAAATACAAAAAAAATTCAACATAGAAGTACAGAACAGATTTGAAATATTGTCTGATCTAGAGATATTATTCCAGGATGTGAATGATCAATGGGAAACGTCGAAGAATTCTATCAATGTGGCTGCAGAAACAACTATTCCAAAATTAAAGAAGGTGGGTCGTAAGAAATGGATGACTGAAGAAATTTTACACCTCATGGAAACAAGAAGACTCAACAAAAATAATTCTGTACAAATATGAAGAAATTCACATACAAGTCAGAATATTATGTAAGGAGGCAAAAGAATCATGGCTTGAGGAAAAGTGCTTAGAAATTGAAAACCAACACAACAGTCAAAATACCAAATTAGTGCACAAAAGAATTCAGGAACTTACTAATAAAAGAACAAGTACATCAACAGGGTGTCTAAAAACTAAAGATGGCAAAATCATAATAGAAAAAGACCAGATTCTACATGTATGGACAGATTATGTGAAACACCTTTATGATGATAACAGAGACGAACAGTATGATATTAGATTTAATAATGAAGGACCGCCAATTTTGGAGATGGAGGTTCGAAATGTTCTTAAGCATATGAAAGCTGGCAAGGCCCCCGGTGCAGATAACATCACAACAGAAATGATTAAAGCTTTAGAAGAATTTGGACTAGAGCAAGTCACCAGACTGATGAACACATTATATGATACTGGAGATATACCTCCTGAATTATGTAACTCTGTATTTATTGCAATCCCAAAGAAATCAGGAACCTTGGAATGTGATCAACATAGAACAATTAGTATAATGAGTCACATCACAAAGATTTTGCTAAGAATTATCATGCAAAGAGTGAGGAAGAAGATACAACCTGAAATAGGGGAAGAACAATGTGGGTTTGTAGAAGCAAAGGGTACAGTAAATGCTGTGTATATGCTGCGAACAGTTATTGAACGTGCTATAGAAGTAAACAAGGATATATATATTTGCTTTATTGACTATACAAAGGCTTTTGATAGAGTTAGACATGTCAACATGGTGGATATGCTTGCAGATCTACAAATTGATGGGAAAGACATTAGACTTATAAAAAACATATATTGGAAACAACAAGCTGCAATAAGGATTGATAATGAAGTGGGACAGTATCAGCCAATTAAAAGAGGTGTTAGGCAGGGATGTGTGATGTCTCCAGATCTTTTTTCCCTATACAGTGAAAATATTTTCAGAAATGTAGAGGATATAAATGGAATCAGCATTGGAGGACGAAACATCAATAACATTAGATATGCAGATGATACAGTATTAATTGCAGACAATGCGCAGGACCTGCAACAATTAGTAGATGCGGTTGTTGTACACAGTGAGCAACTGGGGTTAGAATTAAATTGTAAAAAGACTCAGGTTATGGTCGTCACTAGGAAGGAAGAAGTGCCACAATGTAATATACAAGTAAATGGAAATATTCTTCAACAAGTGAATCGGTACAATTATCTTGGAACAGTCATAACATCTGATGGGAGATGCCTTGAAGAGATTAGAACAAGAATCGCCATGGCGAAAGTAGCCTTTAGCAAGATGAAAAACATTCTGACCAATAAAAAGATGTCAATTGAAACGAGAAAAAGAGTGTTGAGGGGATACATAGAGCCTATTCTTTTGTATGGATGTGAAACTTGGACAATGGGCAGTCAAGCTGAAAAACATCTGATGGCTGCAGAAATGTGGTTACTGAGGAGAATGCAAAGAATACCATGGACAGACAGAAAAACCAATGACCAAGTAATACAGGAGACAAATGAACATCGTAAACTGATTAGAGAAATTAGACGTAGACAGTCAAAATTTTTGGGACATGTTATGAGAAGAAATGGATTGGAGAACTTGGTAACCTCTGGCAAGATCGAAGGGAACAGACCAAGAGGCAGACCGAGAGGAAAATACCTGGATGGCTTGGCCACATGGCATGGACGAGACAGGAACACTGAGCTGATCCACGACACTGGTGATCGAGTGAAATGGCGAGTCATGACCGCCCACGCTTTCCGGCATGGCACATGATTTATTGATTGAATTCAGAAGGTATATATCCAGTATCATATAATGTGTTCAGCAGTCTGGTGACTTGATCTAGTCCAAATTCTTCTAAAGCTTTAATCATTTCTGTTGTGATGTTATCTGCACCGGTGGCCGTGCCAGCTTTCATATGCTTAAGAAAATTTCGAACCTCAATATTCAAAATTGGCGCCTTTCATTATTAAATCTAATATCATACTGTTCCTCTCAGTTATCATTATAAAGGTTTTACACATAATGATAATACATACAGATAAAATCACTATGGAGAAAGAAATATATGTTAATGAGGAAAAAATGGAGGTAGTGACACAATAAAAGAAATTAAACGACGACTATCAATTACTCTTCAAAGACTAAAACAACTGAATAAATTATGGAATGGGACAGGCAGAACTACAAAGATTATATTTTCAAGAGCATGCATCTTTCCCATTGAACATAGGCCTGTGAGACCTGGACACTTACTACAGAAGCTGAGCAGCGCATAAATGCCTTTGAATATAAATGTTATAGACGAGTTCTAAGAATATCTTGGGTAAAGAAAAGAACACATGCATCAATACTTCAAGAGCTGAATATTGAAGTAGATTGGCTATTAAAAGCGATAAAACAAAGAAAATTGAAATATTTTGGTCACTTAAAACATCACGAAAGTTTGGAGAGAACAATAATGGAGGGGTATATGCATAGGAAGAGAGGAAGAGGAAGGCCAAAGAGAAGATGGTGCAGGATGTGGCGGATGATCTCCAGATGGGTGTATCGGACGCCTCGAGGTTCTGCAAAGGACATGCTACTGAATGAATGAATTAGACATTGAGACGGTCTGCCATGTAGGAATGCTGGGATGCAAGCAAAAGGAGGTCGCCTTGACAACCCTTACGTCACGTATGCAGCGTTCAAACCGAGTGCCAAAAAAGCCGTAGAGAACAAAAGGAAACATGGGATATACCCCTACCATAATAAACTTCATAGTAGCTTGAACCAAATATCCCAGTATAATGTGTGCATATCTACATCAAAATTGGGCGATTATAAACGACATACAAATATGATTTGTTTCTGTCGTGATTTTCTAACTGTGATGCATGTTATGAAGATAATCCAACAGACCAGAGTGTGGCTGATTTCATCACACACACACACACACACACACACACACACACACACACACACACACACGCATGCACGCACGCACGCACGCACACACACATACACACACACACACCATATATTATTGATGTCGAATATACCGTATTAACTTTGATATTACATGCCAGCAGGAGACTCGAGTCTGTCAAGAGGGGTCGCGCATTATAAACAACTGCACCATTTTTTGGAAGAGTAGAGGCAGGAATAAAAAGATCATCTTGGAGCGTGCTTTGAAGTGAAGAGCCTAGGAGGAGCTTTCCCCTTTCTAAATATTACTGAAGCTTAACAGCAACAATCTTCTCCAGCACCTTGCCAACAGTATTCTGTAGGATGATAATCCTAATCTCGTTTAGCTTTTAATGATCTTTGCCTGTCTTAGGAAGTGGTGTTAAATAGCTGTACACCCAATCCTGTTGTACTGAAGGCGTTCTTATATTTAGGTTAAAGCAACCAGCTATCTCCATAAGTTCTCCATCACTCATATTTCTCATGTGGGCGTAACTAACCACATTGGGCCCTGGTGCGGTGTCTTTGGTTTTTTTCCCCATTACATTTTCATATCTTCCAGCTGTATGATATCTTCACAGTAGGTATCTGAGAGACCTACTCTAACTGAGTCTCTGATCTGTCTGTGCAACATATCTCTGCATGAAAGCTTCTAATTTCTCGTTGTCTGTTGTCAAAGGCGAACCGCTTTCTCAGTATATTGTACACACAGTGGCAGGACGATTTTTCTTCTGCATCTGTCTGTGAAATTTCCAGAACTTTCACAGTGTTTTATCTCCTCAAATCATAAAATGTTACTATTTCACAGCGCTTGAATTCCTCCACTTTATCTTTCTTTTCTTTCGAATCTTTCTCAATTTCCTCTTGTGAGAGTTGGGGTGTCCGCCACACTTTCTGTAACCGTTTAAGTGCCGCTCTCTTTGATCTCCATGCCCGTTCTAGCTAGGAAGTCCACCATGGAGGCTGCACATAAGTAGGTCTGCTAGTGACACTGCATGTCCTCTGTCTGAGACGTCCCATGAATGGTGTTTTACCTCTCATATTTAAAGGGCTTACGTGCTCTCACAGCCTTGGTCTTCAATACTGAACACGGTAGATTGTCATCCCCATGATCACACAGGACAGTCCATTTGACATCCAAGTCCAACGACTGGGTGTGTCTGCATGAACAGGCCTCATTCCCATTCTCGTTGTCCTCCCATCGTTTATGTAGACTACTTCTGCATCCACCATGGCTTCAGCAAGGATAATTCCCTGTCGGTTTTCCCAGTATTGTCCCAATCTCTGTTTCGTGCATTAATGTCTCCACATATGAGAGGCCTACTGCCTGGGATCTCCACCAGCTCCTCAAGCCAATCCTATCATTTCTTTGTGACAAAAGAATCTACCATGGAATATACATTTATTAAGTTCCAGCTCAGACCCCCAATGTCTATTTTTGTACCTTGCACCTCTCTGGCATTGGTATTCCACTGACTTAGATTTACAACCTTGTTTTATTCCCCCCTTCACTAGCAGACCCTGCCCATGTCTCCCCTGTACAGTCGGATAAATGTGAGGAACATATCCATGGCATTGGCAATCATCTCCATTCAATTCTGGAAGCAACATGACATCAATGTCTTAAAACAGCTTCTCCAGTACATGCACTCACTGCTTAACACTGCGGCGACTCCATTAGCCCACTCTTATATTTTTTTAAATCCTAGGGCGCTGTGTTTTCCCCTTACTCTCCCGGCCCTCGCCCTTCTATTTCTACGCCTTCTTCTCCATTCGTTGGCCTTTCTTCTTTTCACTCCATCTACATTGACCGCTGAAGGTGGTATCAAGCGCAGAGCACGTACTCCGTACCTCCAGCGATGATTTTAAGAAAGAACGTTTAATACCATATTTGATGTAGTGTATGTGAGGGTTCAGTTTAGTTTAGTTTAGTTTCCCATGTGAGGGTTCATACACGGTCACCCCAGTAGTGTCCTCGTGATGGGAATGGGGCCCGGGACAAGATGTCCATCAGGTAAGCGCCGCCCCTACAACAGCTTGACTGCCTGTTATCGACTGTGCTCCCCACAACCATGCAATTCCTTGATACGCAGGATACATCTTCAACTTGGGACGTAACCCTGATCGGTGGGGGGGGGGGGGGAGGGTTAACGGGTACCCCACCTTGCCCAAGAGTGTGCAGTAGGTTAGCGTAGGGAAAGGGGATCCTTACTTCTCCTTCTATAAGGGAATACCCGTACTCCGCTTCCGGAATGTTGTCACTGTGTACTAATGAAGTCCAGCTGGTGCCAATGGCGGAATGTTGTCACTGTGTACTGATGAAGTCCAGCTGGTGCCAATGGCGGAATGTTGGAACTGCCTTGATCACAAAGTCTTCATAGAAGGAATGCTTCACATTGTCAGTGGAAGTGGGTGTTGGTGCATATGAGGTGATAATGGTGGCAAATCCATAAGAAATTACCAAAATAAGAGATACCTGTCTGTCGGTCATTACCTCTAGCTGGAAATGCAATCATTCCCAGTAGTGAATTCTTTACTGCAAAGCACACTCCGTGTTAACTTGTTTACTTCCTGCCCTCTATTCTTCCAAAAACTGGTGCAATTGTTTACCATGCGCGACCCATCGTGAGAGACTCGAGTCTCCTGTAGGCCTGTAATATCAATGTTAAGACGGTGTATTCGACATCATTCATATGTGGTGTGTGTGTGTGTGTGTATATGTGTATGTGTGTGTATATGTGTGTGTGTGTAGTCATGTGTGTGTGTGTGAGTGTGTGTGTGTGTGTGTGTGTGCGTGTGTGTGTGTGTGTGTGTGTGAGAGAGAGAGTGTGTGTGTGTGTGTGTGTGTGTGTGTGTGTGTGTGTGTGTGTGTGTGTGTGGCGAAATCAGCCAATTTCTGGTCTGTTGGATTATCCTCATGCCATGCTTCCCAGTTAGAACATCACGATAGATGCAAAATCATATTTGTATGTCGGTTATAATCGCAAAATTTTGATATAGATATGCACACATTATACTGGGATATTTGGTTTAGGCTACTGTGAAGTTTATTAGGCAGGTGTATATCCCATGTGTCCTTTTGTCCTTTTGTTACGGCTTTGTTGGCACTCGGTTAGAACGCTCCATATGTAACGTCAGGATTGTCAAGGGCGACGTCCTTTTTGTCAGTTGCATTCCAGTCTTGCTACAAGGCAAACGGTGAAAGAGCCCTTCAGAAGAATGGAGAGAAAAGTTTACAGGTGAAATTCGTGTTGCTAGTTTTCCATATTTTGAACACCCACAGTCAGTTGCTACAATCACCTTATCACCTTATTTTTTTCAATTTCATAATGATGACTTCCATAAAAACAACACCACATCTAATATATATATATATATATATTCTTTGGTCACTTCTTTTATTTTAGACAAATTATGTTTATACGAGTTATGGATATATTAAATCAGCGGATCAGTGGTTCTCAACCTTTTTTGGCCCTTTCCCCCCTTCATCAGAACGTCATCCTTCCCCTTTTCGTATTTCCTCCCTGAAAATTCCCCTCCCCCGCCCCTACACAGTATAGGTAATAATGGAAGCTAAATTTAATAACACATACTAATATAAGTCTAGACGTCTACATAAAACGCGATTTGCGAGTCTACTTTTTTTTCCCCGTTTCCATCCTGTTTCAGGATATTGCGGTCAACATCAGTATCTTTCAGCTGTATGTTGATTCCTAGGCTAGATTACGCTCATCAGCACGCCACGACTTTCTGAGCTACCGGCTCCATACTCTCATAAGTCACTGGCGCGACTCGAACCACTTCTAATTCTCGTGCGCTCACGTCAACCACGAGAGTATTCTGGATTAACGGAGAAAGCTGCTAACAACTCGGCCAGGGAGCCGGCTTGCGAGTCTACTAACGTTATAAAATGAATTTCAGAAGGGTGAGACGTCAGAATCGTAAAGTATGAAGGGAAAAACAATATCAAGTAATCGCTTCTTGTATTAACGCGATTTTGAAATAATCTTAATTCCCTCATGGGGGTGGGGGGGGGGGGGGGGGGGGGGAATTCCCCACCAGTCGAGAACCAATGTACTAAATTCAAAAGAGGCCATGGGACATAACTACTAACCAGTTGTTTTAAGTGATGTTACACAAATTAACGTGCATTTATATTTTTATTAAATACTAGCTGACCCGGCCCGGCTGCGCCCAGACCCTGGTGGGGAGCATCTCATTTAATTCATATAAGTAGTCATATAAGTTCTCGTTCCCGTTACCGACAATCTGTCTGTCTATCTGTCTGTCTGTCTGTGTGACCCGGCCCGGCTTCGCCCAGAACCTGATGGGGAGCATCTCATTTTATTCATATAAGTAGTCATATAAGTTCCCGTTCCCGACTATCTATCTGTCTGTCTGTCTGACCCGGCCCGGCATCGCCTAACTCCTGGTGGGGAGCATCTCATTTAATTCATATAAGTAGTCATATAAGTTCCCGTTCCCGACTGTCTGTCTGTCTGTCTGTCTATCTATCTGTCTGTCTGACCCGGCCCAGCCCATGGTGGAGAGCATCTCATTTAAATCATATAAGTAGTCATATAAGATCCCGTTCCCGACCATCTGTCTGTCTGTCTGTCTTGGGTAAATGGAGGAGGGAGGAGGAAGAGGGAGGTGAAGGAGGGAAGAGGAGGGAGGAGGAGACAGGAGACAGGAGGAATAGGGAGGAATAGGAGGGAGGAGTAGGGTGGAGGAGGAGGGGGAGGAGGGAGGAGGAAGAGGGAGAAGGAGGGAGGAGGAGAACGCAGGAGGAGGAGGGAGGAGGAGGAGGAGAGGGAGGAGGAGGGAGAGGGAGGAGGAGGGAGGAGGAGGAGAGAGTAGGAGGAGAGAGGAGGCGGAGGGAGCAGGAAGAAGGAGGAAGAGGGAGGAGGAAGAGGGAGAAGGAGGAGGGAGGAGAAGGAGGAGGGAGGAGGAAGAGGGAGGAGGAGAACGCAGGAGGAGGAGGAGGATAGGGAGGAGAGGGAGGAGGAGGGGAAGGGAGGAGGAGGAAGGAGGAGGAGAGAGTGGGAGGAGGGAGGAGGCGGAGGGAGAAGGAAGAGGGAGGAAGAGGGAGGAGGAAGAGGGAGAAGGAGGAGGGAGGAGAAGGAGGGAAGCGGATGAGGGGGAGGAGGAGGAAGAGGGAGGAGGAGGAATGTGAAGGGAGGAGGAGGGAGGAGGTAGAGGGAGGAGGAGGAGGGAGGAGGAGAATGGAGGAGGAGGGATGAGGAGGAGAGGGAGGAGGAGGAAGGAGGAGGGGAAATAATAGCAAAAAAGTGTACTAAGCTTTCCTCTTAAATTTGTATATAGTTTAATAGAAATTGTTTTCTTTAAATGACAAGATAAAAACTATAATCTGTCTGTTAGAATTTCATAAGAATAATTAACAAATGTTTTAAATCTTACAATTTTACAACCAATTGGTATGTTTCTTATGCAATAATACATTAGCTATTTTATCTCGTACAATGTAAGTGGTAGTAGTTGTAGTATAAGAATTTGTGTGCGGTCTGTGAAAGGCCAAGAAAGGAACATGGTGGGATTAAAGGGTCAACAACAGATATGGGTGACTAATGGGGCGGCTCTGGCATCTGGGGGGAAACCGCGAGTCCTTAAACAATAATTAAATTAAATTAAATTAAATTAAACGGTGTGAATGCCGGTCGTTTAGAAAGCAATCGCAAACTTCTGAACGTAAGTAAATTGCAAAACTATATTAGGGTATGAATGCGACGTCCTATAATGCAGTGCTACCCAAAGTTGTGGTCCGTTGACCGGTGCCGGTCGGCGAGCCCTTCTTCGCCGGTACGCAACGTGAGTTGGAAAAAGTAAGAAACAGGTAAATAGTTTCTCCTTTAAGGATTTTAATATTGAGCACAACCCACTACTGGCAACGCTGACCGTATTCCGGTACGAATCTAAGGCCTATCCACGCCAATATGGAAGCACTATACTCGAGCTTCGCTCTCGTTTGAGCTCGTCAGTAGTGCATATCCCTGACCGGATCCGGAAACAAGCCCCGGATCTCTGGCGTGT